>OX122909.1:6115041-6236287 GCA_944738965.1 Nebria brevicollis | reverse complement strand
ATATATATATATATATATATATATATATATATATATATATATATATATATATATATATATATATATATAATATATATATATATATATATATATATATATATATATATATATATATATATATATATATATATAATATATATATATATATATATATATATATATATATATATATATATATATATATATATATATATATATATATATATATATATATATATATATATATATATATATATATATATATATATATATATATATATATATATATATATATATATATATATATATATATATATATATATATATATATATATATATATATATATATATATATATATATATATATATATATATATATATATATATATATATATATATATATATATATATATATATATATATATATATATATATATATATATATATATATATATATATATATATATATATATATATATATATATATATATATATATATATATATATATATATATATATATATATATATATATATATATATATATATATATATATATATATATATATATATATATATATATATATATATATATATATATATATATATATATATATATATATATATATATATATATATATATATATATATATATATATATATATGATATTAATAAAATAAATTTTCGTCTTAAATACGATATGAATCCTACGCCATGAATAATGCTGTGTTATTTTACCACGTCAATATAATGCATCACATCACAGGATGTATGTAATATTAATTTTTCTGTATTTATTGCTCAACCAATCCTCAAATAACAAATAACTTTTAGTTTCTTATGTGTAGTATGTTAGTACTATAATCAGGAAAATATCTCGAGAATTTAACAGAAATATGTCTTTTCATTATCTCTGGATCGAGGCTGTATATATTTGAAATGACGCATGTTGTGGGCCTTTGCTTTTGAGCACTCTGCAATCGAAATGGTTGAATATTGAAACCGGAAGTGCGTGTTTGTTCTAGTAATTTATGGAGTTTCTGCATTAACTCAAAAACGGTATCACATACAGCAAAATCAATAAGAATTAAAGATAAAGTCAAATGCCAAATAATTTGAGCGTATTTTTACTTTCTTATACGCAGTATACGTAAGTTTTGTAATCATGAAAAATTATAATCTCGAGATTTTAACGGAAATATACGTCTTGTGTTTGTGTGTGTGTTCAAAATAATGGTTATTGTAATTTCTTCATACTTTATTTGTTTTTACATAAATCGTATCATCTTCGCCTGTCAATTGTCAATAAAAAATACAAAATAAACTTAAATAATTTGAAGCTGGACATTTTACATATATTCTAAGAAATATATATAGTGTAAGTGTTCCAAAATATCATAAATTAGAAAAATAATGAAACTATGATGTATTCTAACCCAGATGCGTATAAGAAAGTTCGGTACAAGACACTGCAGATGTTCTTTTCTTGTTAAGCAATTGACAGGCGCAGATGATACGATTTATGTAAAAATAAATATAATAAGAAAAAATTCAATCGGTATTTTGAAATAAGTTAAAAAAATTTTCATACAAAAGTTATGCGAAATATTAATATCTTTAATTTTTATCTCAACAGTTTTCCTGTAAGTGCAACTATTTCTGATTATATGCAAGAACGGGCATTTCCGATTTGAATTTCTTATTTCGTAAATAGGCCTATAGAAATCTTAAGTTTAAAGATGCATAATTTTTCCTTCATCGGACTTCATTGAATCAGAGTAGATTAAGGGAAGGTCAAAACGTATATTCTTACTAAACGTACATCCTACTTTTATTGCGTGCACTCACATAAAATTCAAACAGTTTATTATATATCTATTAATTATATTTTGTGATAAATTTAGCGATTTCACTTAATTCACATATTCGTTATAAATTGTTTCTGATTTTTATGATAACAACACCATTTTATTTAAAGACTATAAAGTCTGCTTCTTCGATTATTCACTATTTCCGACCCAGTACAATTTGATATCAATTGTAATTTCTCAACCAAAAAGGTTTCTTAGTTGAATGTTATTTTGCAGAATTCTATCCGATTCGTTAAAACAACGTCCTACAGATGTCACTAGCTATATAAATATAGTCAAATTAGCAAATTACTCATTAATGCTATTTTCGAAAATGGCCAAAATATTAAATAAATTTTTTATTTCATTTATAACTATTTTAGAAAGAATCAGACCTCACTTTTACTACAGCGTGCAACATCTTAGCAAGTTCACACGTTTTTGATATTTATAAACGATGTGAAATGAATAACAATTATTGAATTTTTTGAAAATCTTTAGCATTAATAATTTATTTATTGCATCGGTTTCATGGCCAATGTGTATATAAAGTGTGAGCTAGACCTATATTTAAATTAAAAACAAAATATTCTACAATGAGTGAAAATTTATAGAAAAATAAATAATAAAAATATTGTTTTTCACAAACATTACTTTATTAATCATAAATATATCTTCTTAAATATTTCGTATGGTGCTTATGTTAAGTTTGTTGTAATTTTTCCCGTAATAGTATATTTTGATTGCATCATACTCGCGGGTTTGATTTGCAGAATACTATACTTTATTTATTTACATTTATATTAAAATTTCATCAGGTGCTATAATTTCCATTATCACCATACAATCATTTCGAATTTAATATTCTTGACATCTACCAAATAAATCTTTGTAGAAACAGAAATCCGATGGATAATGGTCAGGATATGGATCTCGTTGTGGATAAGCTGTTCTCCTCCAACGATTAATCTTTTGGTTGAACATTATATGTACTTGGCTCAATGCGGGACTTGTTCCTCTTTCAGAGATCTCTAAAGGCACAGAGCGATATGCTTCAATGTATACAATGGAATATGCAAACAATACAATAAATAGATAATTCATTTTGATTCCGCTTTTTCGAATATTTTTACAAAATCTACAAAATAAATCATTTTGTGTTATAAGTTATGTATAATAATAAATTATGTACTCATACTTACATATCGTACAGCTGGAGTATTGCTGATACTAGGAGAGCAACTTTCCGTCCTAATAGAAAAAAATGATGTGGGAATATTTGTAAATTCTTTTTATTGCAAGGTGTACGTATGAATATAGAGAATATCCCTTGTTCATTTATTTATAGTGAGATAATGAATTATGCTGACGTGGCTATTTTAGAAAAATAATGATCATAAATGCATTTCACAAATTCACATTAATTTTTTTACCACGTCTGTAAAATCTTATAATAAATGTAATATTAAGGAATATTGACATATATTCTTAATTATCTTTATTTATTACTCAACTCTTCATTCAAATAACAAATATCGGTAATTCATTTTCGATTTTGGTCGATTATGATCGGTTAATTTTTACTTTCGTATAGGAAGTTATTAGTGAGTATTGTGAAAAAAACAAAATTTAGAGATTACAATGACGTCTGCCAGGGCATATATGTGTTTGAGTTTGCGCTCAACGGCTTAAAAAAATACATATAACCACGTAACACATATTCTTAGAACAAAAAAAAAATAAAAGTTCAAAATTAACCAATATCAATAATGGATTTTCTTCATTTGCTATGTGGATAAATTGAGCAACAAATATAGATAAATTAATGTTACATAAATCATAAGATAATGCATTCTATGGACGTGGTAAAAACAAACAACATTAATGTTGTCGTGGTTAACATATCGTATATGAAAATTTTATTTTATTGTTATCAAATGAACTTTAGCTAAACAATAGACGGGTATGTAAATATATAGATATAAGAAATTTTTGATGTTATTATAACAATAAAAACTTTTGTATATTGGTATCTATAATTTTTAATTCAACAATTTTTCTGTATCTGTAACCATTTTTGAGTAATTGCGGAACCCGCAGAACATGACTAGAATAAACATGCACTTCCGGTATGAATATTGTTTTCAAAAATAAAAGATTTTCTGCCCAGGCTTATATAAATCTTAAGTTTGAAGTTTCATAAATTTACTTTCAACCCTCTAGGCTGTAGAGCGCACACACACGCCCACACACACACACCCACACACACACACACACACATACGCGCGCGCGCTCACGCACACACACATACACACACAGACGGACGTCATTCCAAGAATAGTCGGAATCAATTCAGGGAAGGTCAAAATATATATTTCCGGTAAAATCTCGGAGTTAAAATTTTTCATGATGACAATACTTACTTATACGGCGTATAAGTAAGTAATAAACAACGTTACTTAAAAAAAAATCAAATCTTTTTATAATTTTCAAAGGTAACTTTTCAAACTTTCAGACTTATGTCATGAATAATTTGCATGCTTATGATTGAGCTTACATTGTGTGTATGTGGTAATTTAAGATAAAAGTGTATTTATTATATTGCTGAAATTTAGTCTGAACAGAATTTTGTTTTTGTCAAATGTACATAAATACTAGTTGCGTAAAAGTATTTAAAAATTATTATTTCGACTTTATTTAGAATTAAACAGATGTAAGAACGACATGATTGAAATATCGTAAACGTTTAAATGGTTGATCAATTGGATCTAGATTCATGAAATGGCTGTTGATGTATGCGCTCTTAGAGAATAAGATGTTTAACGTTACTCAACATAAATTAGTTTAAGACATCTAGAAAACTTAGAACATTTATTATTTCCCTGCAAATATTGTACTACATAAATGATGATGGTTCTTTAAATCATTTCTTGTTGAGAACAATACATGCAACGATCTATGAAGAGTGATGTGATAATAATTTGTCTATGTGTATTATTCAAACACAGCAAATTATGTTAAAATTTTGGATTCATTTCGTTAACTTTTATTTTTGTTTGATTATTTGATATATTGATACTACTAAAACTATCAATAATTGTAGTAGTAACTATTAATGATCAAGGCTCAAATAAGACTAATAGCCTCTGGTAATGTATGTTTTTCTTTTGCTCATAAATAATCACTTTTATTATAATTAAATAAGTCAATTTTAATTTAGACCACTTATTTTCTATTACTTCGAAAGTGAGATAAAATATTCAATTGCTTATTCCAAACAATAACAGAATTAGCTGTAATAGAACAAGTTGACGTAGTTATTAAATGTGTATTTTATATTTCTAAAACTAGTTGGAATCAAAGATACTTCAATAAAAATGACAAATGATGAAATATATGGTGGTTTTAAATACATTTATTATATAAGCAAAATAACGGTGATAGCTCCTTATTCAATCATGAAAAATAACAACTATTGGCATTTGGAATTGAAACAGGACACTTTTAAATTTCATTTGACATATTCCGTCATTTTTATTTTTATTTACGTGTTCTGTGTTTATTTCTCGCTATATAATTTATTTAACATTGCTGATCGACACATGTCATATTTAAAGCAAGTTTTGGATTGTATTATCAACAGTTATTCGCTTGCAGGTGCAGTTATCTTCATATTTCAAAATTTATATCACGATAAAAACCTTAATTCTATCTTTATGCAATTTCAAAATATCGATATAAGTTTTAAATTATTAAATATTAATATATCGTATACTCAAACAAGAAATATCACAACTGCAGTATTTATTATAAAATTACTTACTATTTTGCATATGATTGTGCAAGATACATATCTAATTGGATTTTCTAATATGTATATTGTTGATGGTACAATTGCTTTTACAATGGTATTAGATGCAGCACTAGAAAATCAATTGTTATTCTTTCTACAAAATCTCAATTATAAATTCAAAATAATAAATAACTGCTTAGATGAAATTGTTTTTAAATATAAGCTAGGCGGCTCAAAAAACCAACTTTTAAAAGATTTAAAATTATTATTTAAATTATATAGCGCTTGTGTTAAAATCGGTGATAGTGTAAATAATGCATTTAATTTTTTTATGACTTATAAAAGTTTACACGCATTTTTGCTTCTGGTGTTTTTGACATTCTTTGGATCTGAAAATAGTATGACTGTTGAAAGCATTATGTTATTTTTATTATCATTTTCTGCTATGGTTTTAAATGTAATTGTGGGACATTTGCTTATTGTGTATTATTGTGAATCGTTGACAAATCAGGTTTGTACAATTAAATATTATATTATAACGCGCAGGAATGTACCATATTAGCTGCAGTGATTTATGTAACAAACTTTTGCAGTGTTATGCACTGAACCTTCTTATACGCATTTCGGTAAGATCATATTTAGACTATTTTTCTAATTTGATAATATTTTACCAACTTTTGGAACACCTTTTCATTAAATTATTCCTTAGAACAAATATTAAATATCAAACTTCATATTATATAATTTTTTGTTTTTCTATTAAGCAATTGACAGGCACAGTCGATACGATTTATGGGAAAATAATTAAAATAAGAACAAATTTCAATACCCATTTTCTTGTTTCCGGTACCTTTTTTGAAAAAAAATTTCAAGCAAAAGTTATGCGAAATATTAATTCTTTTAATTTCCTTTAATCCATACAATTTTTCTGTTACTTCAACCAATTTTGAATAATTGCAGCAACCGCAAAAAAAATTACCAGAGTAAACAGGCATTTCCGGTTTGAATATTTTATTATAAAAGAGGTGCACATGCGAAGCATATGCAAATCTTAAGTTTAAAGTTTCATAATTTTACCTTTAGTCGTTTAGGCTGAAGAGCGCATATACACACACACACACACAGACACGCACACACACCACACACACACACACACACACACACACACACACACACACACACACACACACACACACACACACACACACACACACACAGACACGCACACACACACAGTTAGACGTCATTCCAAAAATAGTTGGAATCGATTCAGGGAAGGTCAAAACGAATACTTACTTATACTGCGTATAAGAAAGTAAAAACAGAAAATAATATTTTTAACTATATAAAAAATGATAGTTATTAGTGGGTTATTGATAAAACTTATTCTACCACTAATCGGTAATGATAATTACTATAATTTCGTTTATAGCCGTTAGTATTATATTTTTTATTAAAATTTTTTGCTCAGATAAATAATTACTTATACTTTTATAGAAATTAAAATATCAGCAGTGTCATGCACCGAACTTTCTTATACGCATTTGGGTTAAATACCTTTAAAGTTTCATAATGTTATCTTCAAACATGTTGCCTGCAGAGAACACACACACACTCACACACACAGACGGACGTCATTCCAAAAACGTCAAAACGTATATTTTCGTTAAAATCTCGAGATCAAAATTTATCATGATTACAATACTTACTTGTACTGCGTATAAGAAAGTAAAAAGCAATTTAGATTAATTGTTTACCATTATTGTGCAAGTAAAAAGCACTATTAAATATTTATTCACAACAATAATAGAACCAGTTGTATTAAGTTATAAAATAAAAGTAGTTATTACCGTTAATCTAAAAACAAAGTCAATGATAACTCAGTAAATATTATATTCATTTTAAATATTAGAATTATTTTTACATAAATCGTATCAACTGTGCCTGTGAACTGTTTAATAGAAAAACAAAATATTAAATAATTACGAATTTGACATTTAATATATAAACTAAGAAATAATTTAGTGAAAAGTGGTTCCAAAGGTTAGTAAAATAGTCTATGTATGAGTAGTTTGAAAAATAGTCCATCCATGATCTAACCGAAATGCGCATAAGAAAGTTCAGTGCATGACACTACAGATGTTTTATTAAAATGCTTTGCTTATATAATTAATTACTTACACTTTTATAGAAATTAAAAAAGCCATTTAGATGAATTGTTTTCTATTACTGTGCAAGTCAGAAACCATATGAATTACTTATTCTAAACAATAATAGAACAAGTTGTATTACGATAAAAATAAAGGTAGTTACTAATGTTAATCTAAAAACAAAGTCAAAGATAACTCAGTAAATATGGCAAACGATGAAATATTTGGTGGTTTTAAATACATTTATTATACAAGCAAAATAACGATGATAGCTTCTTATTCAATCGTAAAAAGAAACAACTATTGGCATATAGAATTTAAAAAGAACACGTTTAAATTTTATTTAGCATTTACAGTCATTTTTATTTTTATTTACATATTTTGTTGTTATTTTACGCTTCAAATCTTACATAACGTTGCAGATCATGATATATCTACTTTAAAACAAATTTTAGATATTATTGTCAATTTTTATATGCATATAGGCGTAGTTATATTTATAATTCAAAATTTGTTTAACGATAAATTTCTTAATTCTATCTTTATGACTTTTCAAAATATCGATATAAATTTAAAAATATTAAATATAAATATATCTTACACTCAAACAAGAAATATCACTACTACAGTGTTCATTATAAAATTACTCACTATTTTGATTATTGTTGCGCAAGATATTTATGAATTTGGATTTGTTTTTACGTATATTGCTGATGGCACAACAGCTTTTGCTATGATATTAGATGCAGCACTAGAAAATCAATTGTTATTCTTTCTACAAAATCTCAATTATAAATTCAAAACATTGAATAACTGCTCAGATGAAATTGTATCGATATATAAGCTAAGTGGCTCGAAGAGCAAACTTCTAAAAGATTTAGAATTATTATTTCAACTATACAGTGCTTGTGTTAAAATCGGTAATCGTGTCAATAAAACTTTTAATTGTTTTGTGACTTATAAATGTTTTCACGCATTTTTGTTTATGGTGTTTTTAATATTTCTTGGAACTGAAGATAGTATGACTACTACAGACATTATTAGGCATTTTATATCAGTGTCTGCTATGCTTTTAAATATTACTGTGGGACATTTACTTATTGTGTATTATTGTGGATCTTTGACTAATCAGGTTTGTAAAAATAATTCATGATTTAAGCATATTATGTCAGATATTTGCACATGGGAGAATGAAGTTGTGGAAATCAAATATGTGGTGTTTCAAGAGAAGATGTATAAATCTAGAGTGGTTGGTGGTTTACATAGTTTAAAGTGGTTATCCATGTAAAAAATGATGTGTACTGAAGATTGTTTTGATGAGGAATGAATGAAAGATGATCTTGAAGGAGATATTTAATGAAAATTGCGAGAACAAGAAATTGTTTTTGTCGAAGCAACAATTCCATGTGCATGGAAGCAGTAAATAATGAATGTTTTGATTTAGTTTGGTTTTCTGCAGATGTAAGAGTTTATTAGATGGATCAATTAGATCCAGAAGCACGTCTGATGTCATTGAGACGGCTGTTGATGATTGCTTTATTAGTGAAGAAGATATAAATGAAGCACTATTCAGAATGATATTTATCAAACTTGATATAAATTGCATAACTGTGGAAATGTTTAGATGCGGTATTGTAAGAAAGATCGATTGGTTAGTAAAACAGTTTTACCATATCTGAAGGGTAGCGTAGTTGCTAAAGCTTGGAAGTGTACAGTGATTGTCCCGCGTAATAAAGGTATTGGTAATTCAAGTTACTGGAATATATATAGAACTATAAGAGCAACTGAGTAGAATGATACAGGATATAAGTGTAGATTAAGGGGTTAGGCTACCCTAGAGGCGGAAAAAATAGGTCAGTTTTGTAAATATTTTTCAGCAAAATTACACAACTGATCAAAATTTGGGCAAAAGGCCTTTATTATATGTATATTGAGGATTGTTCTAAAATTTTATTACGAGCTCTGCAGAACAAAATGGCGGCTTCCCAGCATTTTCCCAGTGACGCTTATTTTTACAGTCCTTTGCGGCCTGACCAATATCGCCTGTAGTTTTAAAATTAGAATCATGAACCAAACAAATTTCGATTTTATATACAAACAGCTAGATAAATGCGTAGGATATTTTTTTTATAATTATTTTTGCAGAAATGGCGCTCTTTTAAAAAAAACTATCAAAAATCGGAAAAAAATCGCCCAAAGATTGAGCCATGCAACATAATTAAAAAATCCTACATATTTCGATGAAGAAAGTAGCTTTAACTATACGGTTAAATTTTCAAAGCAATCGGTAAACATCTGTCCGAGTTATCGGTCCGGCCAACTTGAAAAATGTTGTTTCGAGAAAAACGGGTTTAAAGTTTCAAGTGGTAAAGCTGTAGCGTTATTACGCTCGGGCCATATTCGAAATTCAGACACTTTTAGAGGTTTCCGGGTCATAAAACGTTAGCATATTCTTTTCAAGATTTTAAAGAATAGATTAAGCAAACAAAGATTTTTTGCTAATGTTAAAATCTCTAGGATAGCCTAACCCCTTAAAGAGAATTTAATCTTGTAATGCATATGGGTATATCAAAAGTTATTTGTTCAAAAAGAATGAATTCAGGGCAAACTGTAATATTATGGTATATGGACATCGGCTATAACAAAATAATCAATTTGTTTATGTAGATTGTTTGTGTTCTCCAATAATAGAATGTATTATATTTTTTTTTTGTTTTAACATTTTTAAAGATCAAGAAGTTCTATGATCTACTTATGTCATGTATTTAAAGGAAATGTGTGTTTCAGAAATCTGTTTTTGTATATGAAACTAGCAAAAAGTATCAATATAGATATTAATGCTAGCAATGATTAACATACACATGAATAGTTTGATCAGAAAGAAATTCAAATTATATTTCGATTGCATGTAAATATGGTTTAAGTACTTAGTACCTCTCACTCCTACAGAGAAATCGTACATTTGTCTATAGTACTTACTTATTTTTACTTTCTTATACGCAGTATAAATAAGTATTGTAATCATAAAAAATTTCGATCTCGAGATTATAACGGAAATATACGTTTTGACCTTCCCTGAATCGATTCCGACTATTTTTGGAATGGCGTCCGCCTGTGTGTGTGTGTGTGTGTGTGTGTGTGTGTGTGTGTGTCCGTGTGTGTGTGTGTGTCCGTGTGTGTGTGTGTGTGTGTGTGTGTGTGTGTGTGTGTCTGTGTGTGTATGCTCTCTACAGCCTAAACGGTTGAAGTTAAAATTTTGAAACTTTAGATTTGCATATGCCTGGGGTGTGCACCTCCTAGTTTTGAAAAAAATATTCAAAGCGTAAGTGCCCGTTTACTCTAGTCATTTTTTGCAGTTTCTGCAATTACCCAAAAACGGTTACGGTTACAGAAAAATTTTATGAACAAAAATTAAAGGTATTTATATTTAGCACAACTTTTGTTGGAATTATTTTTCCAAATAGAGTACTGGTTTCAAAATAAAATTCTGCTTATTATATATATTTTTACATAAATCGTATCATCTGCGCCTGTCAATTGTTTAACAAAATTGACTTATATAATATGAAGTTTGATGTTTTATATTTATTCTAAGAAATATATTTACTGTAAAAGCGATCTAAAGGTTAGAACAAATATTATAAATTAGAAAAATAATGTAACTACGATATGGTTTAACTGATATGTGTATAAGTCAATTCGATGCATGACATTGCAGATGTTTAATAGATAGAATAAGTAATCCATTAAGAACTCTAAAAAAAAAACCTCATTAGTGCTCTAATTTAATATGCTACACTAAAATTGACCGTCTTGATTATATAATGTTATGGTTACTTAGAGAAATGTCGCACTACGAGCATGATGTATATTCAGAATATCAATTTGTATATTACACAAGTAAAATATTTTGCTTAGCTCCGTATATACTAAGGAAAACTAACGATGGTTGGAAAATCAAGTATAAAAAAATTGATTTAATACCATATATTATTTTTGTTTGTAGTTTTATGATAATTCATATGTTGGTAATGTACAATTTATTTCTCGATGAGTTATATCAAAAAAACGCGTTTATCAGTACACTAGTTCAGAAAATAAGGCTATTTAATCATACCACGATAGCGATTTGTGGTATAGCAAACATATTGCAAACGTTTTTCCACGCGAAAAAACTATCACAAATATTTGAAAGTCTAAATCAAAATTATTATGAGTTAAAAAAGATTCAAACAGATATTTCACTTTCAAATGCATCGACGTATTGTTTGTTATACCAAATTATAATGTTTACTTATGTTATATCTCAAAATATTTTTGCTTTGTCGGTAAATCATTCATTTCGTTTACTTTGTACAGTATTTATGTTATCTTCAAACGGTTTTATAAATCTTACCTTGGATATTCAGTGGATATTCTTGCAGTATAACCTTTTTATTTTGTTTAATGGTATACAAGAAAATTTGGAAGACATATCTTCAAAAAAAATCAATGAAGTGAACAATAGGGATTTAAAATATCAGTTAAAAATTTTGAAAAATATACACCATAGTTGTATTTGTGTTGGATACCGTATAAATAGTATATTTAAAATATGTATATTACTTCGTTGTTTCATTGTGTTTGAAGAATTAGTTTTTGTTGCTGCTGTTATAAGAGAAGCATTTTATGCGCCAGATACAAAAATCTACTTAATAATAGCACATGCTGCTATGATTATTATTATTATTGTGGACCTAATTACACTCATGGGTTGTTGTAATATCATCGTCTCCAAGGTAAGTAACAGTCTCATACTAAACAGGAGGTTAAATATTGTAAGATTATAAGGGTCATAAGAATGTTTGTAAAAAATGTTAACTACTTTTACAAACATGCTATCTCAGGAAGATTGAATGAAAAATATGCGAGAATGAAATAAGCAAGTGGAATAGAAGAGCGTGTATGAAAGTATTGATTTGCATTAAGGGGTCATACTACCCAGACGCACTGAAAAGTGAAGCTATATTTGTGATTTTTTTTCTCTATTACTAATCAATGCATTAAAATGAAAATTTGAGGATTTATTACACATGTATTGAGAAATACAAAAATATTTTTAATTATTTTTACGATACAAAATGGCGTCGTGCCACAAGGTAACTTGAACAAATGTTTTTTCCGAGGAGGAAATTAATGTACATTAGTTTTTCTTTGGAAGTATACAAAATTATAACATTCACCAATTGGGATCACCTTTCGTTTGATTTTTCATCTTTTGGCAAAAAATCGACCTTAAATTCTGTATTGCAAATGTAATTATTTATCAATCTTAAAAATCATGTGTACTACAATAGATAATCTATCTAGGAAGCTAGAATTGATATTTGAAGTAAATCCGATAAAGATTGAGTGAGCTACAATGCACGCCAATTAGAAAAAGCTGACGTGTCTGTCACTGAACTTTCTTATACGCATTTTAATTAGATCGTTAGAATTAAAAAAATTTTGAAAAATTTCAATGCTTTATAAATTCTAACGATCTAACCAAAATACGTATACGAAATTATATTATCGTATACCAAAGTATATTAACATACATGCACAGATATCATATTAAATTTAAAAAAATTTGAAATTTTGTTAAACAACAAAAAGGATCGTCCGCTAAATATATCCGCAATTGTATACAAATGAAAGGAATCAGCAACAATACACGAACCATTCAAGATCAGATCACTTATCGTGATAAAACGGAAACTGTCGTACATGTGATTTTAGTTAGTCGTGACATAGCGTATAATATCTTTATTGTAGCCACCTGTAGTGCGGAGCTAGTACTACAATATTAAGCGCTGCATTATGTAAAAACGTCCGTGAATACTTGTCTGCGGACCAACGACATGCCGTAACGAGTAGATCAACTATTGGAGGAGGTCAAGTATATAGACTTAACTTCCGCTAGTAGATGTGAGAAGTATTGAATGTAATATTAAAATTAATTTAAATTAAACCATTATCATTTCTGAAAAATCTTTTCAAATAAAAGTTATGCTAAATATTAATATCTTTTATTTTCATTATTACTAATTTTGCTGTATGTACTACTGTTTTTGAGTTAAAGCAGAATATTGAATATCTGTTTTTGTAACCAGTACCTTTTTTGAAAAATATTTTTAAATAAAAGTAATGCGAAATATTAATATATTATATTTTCATTCTTAAAATTTTTCAATAAAAGCTACCGTTTTCGAGTTATAGTAATGAATGCAAAAAATGAATAGAATAAACATGCACTTCCTGTTTGCATATTCTTTTCAAAAATAGAAGGTTTTCCTGCCAGGCATATACAAATCTTAAGTTTAAAGTTTCATAGCTGTATATTTTACCGTTTGGGCTGTAGAGCGCTCACACACACATACACACACACACACACACGGACAGCATTCTAAAATTAGTCGGAATCGATTCAGGGAAGGTCAAAAAGTATATTTCCTTTAAAATATCGAGATCGAAAATTTTCATGATTACAATACTTATATTGCGTATAAGAAAGTAAAAAGTTAGAAAAATATTATAAATTAGAAAAAAATAGAAAAATATATGTTCTAACCAAAATGCGGATAAGAAAGTTCAGTGCAAGCCACTTCAGATGTGTAATCCATCAAGATTCTCTAAAAAAAAAAAACCTCATTGGCACTCTAATTTAATATGTTATAATAAAATTGAACAAATTGATTACATAAGAGTATGTCTACTTAGAAAAATGTCGTACAGCGAGCATAATATATACTCTGAATCGCAATGTGTATATTACACAAGTAAAATATTTTGCTTGGCTCCATATACTCTAAGAAAGACTAACGATGATTGGAAAATTACGTCTAAAAAAATAGATTTAGTTCGATATATTGTTTATGTTTGTATATTTATGATTATTCAAATTTGGGCAACGTACAATTTATTTCTCCATGAGTTATATGAAGCAAATGTTTTTATCAGTACACTAGTTCAGGAATTAAGGCTATTTAGTCATACCTCCATAGCGATCTGCAGTATTATAATTATAATCCAAACGTTTTTCCATGCGAAAAATATATCAAAATTATTTGCAAGTATAAATCAAAACTATTATGAATTAAAACAGATTCAAACAGATATTTCACTTTCAAAACCAACGAAGTATTGTTTGATATACCAAATAATAACGTTTACGTATGTCCTAACTCTAAACATTTGTAATTTGTTAGTAAAATATTCATTTCGTTCACTTTATTTATCATTTATATTATCTGTAACCGATATTATAAATCATACCATGGAAATTCAATGGATATTTTTTCTGCACAATCTTTTTATTATATTTGATGGCATACATGAAAAGTTGCAAGACATAGCTTCAAAAAACATCAATAAAGTGAACAATTGGGAATTGAAATATCAGTTGAAAACTTTGAAAAATATACACCATAGTTGTATTGGTATTGGATACCGTATAAATAGTATATTTAAAATATGTATACTACTTCGTTGTTTCATTGTGTTGGAAGAATTCGTTTTTGTTGCTGCTGTTATAAGAGAAGCATTTTATGCGCCATATATGAATATATACATAATAATATCACTTGCTGCTCTGATTATTAATGTTTTGTTGGGACTAACTTCGCTCATGGCTTGTTGTAATATCATCGTTTCCAAGGTAAGTAACATTGTCAGAGTAAACAGGAATATATAAGTTATAAAGTGCCTTAGGAATGTTTGTAAAACATGTTATCATTTCTTACAAACAATCTTATACGCTTTTGGGTTAGATCATATCACAGTTTTATTATTTTTCTAATAAATAATATTTTACTAACCTTTGGAACCTTTTTGCACTAAATTCTTCTTTTTCTTCTAAGAATAAATATAAAATGTCAATCTCCAAATATTTAAGTTTATACCTATATATCTGTTAAAAAACTAACAGGCACCGTTGATACGATTTATGTGAAACAAATTACAATAAGAACCAATTTCAATAACCATTTTCTTGTTTCCAGTACCTTTTTTGAAAAAAAGTTTCAATTAATGGTTGTTTAAAATACTAATTTCTGTAATTATTATTTGAACAATGTTTCTGTAAGTGCAACCATTTTTGAATTATTGCAGAAACCGCAAAAAAATGACTAGAGTAAACATGCACTTCTGGTTTTCAAAAATAGGTGGTTTTCTGTCCAGACATATACAAATCTTAAGTTTGAAGTTTCATAATTTTACCGTCAACCATATAGGCTGTGGAGCGTCCACAAGCTCACACACACACAAACATACATACATACACAAACACACACACACACACACATACACACACACACACACACACACACACACACACACACACACACACAGACGGACGTAATTCCAAAAATAGTCGGAATCAATTCAGGGAAGGTTTAAACCTATATTTCCGTTAAAATCTCGAAATCGAAATTTTTCATGATAACAATACTTATACTGCGTATAAGAGAGTAGTAATAATTCGATAACATTTATTTAATTGTTTACAAATTATACATAAGTAATCCATTAAGGATCCTCGAAATTTTATTATTATTAGCACTCTAATTTAATATGTTATACTAACACTCACAGGAATTATTACGTAATGGTTTGTCGGCTAAGAGAAATGTCGCACTGCAAACGTAGCATATATTCAGAATATCAATTTATATATTACTCTAGTAAAATATTTTGCTTAGCTCCGTATACCCTAAACAAAAATAATGATGATTGGAAAATCACGTATAAAAAAATTCATTTAATTCAATATATTGTTTTCGTTGGTATTTTTATGACTTTTCATATGTTTGTTACTTGCAAGTTGCTTCTCGATGATATACATTTGCAAAAAGTTTTTATCAGTACATTTGTACATAATATAAGAACATTTAATCATATATCTATATCAATCTGTCCTTTGGTTATTATAATCCAAACGTTCTTTCATGCGAGAAATGTATCACAAATATTTACAAGTATTAATCAGTCCTATTACGATTTAAGAATATTAGATTCAAATATTCCACTTTCAAAGGCAACCAAATGGTGTTTGATATATCAATTTATTACGTTTGCATATGTTATATTTCTACATATTGGTGATTTTTCATTAGAACCATCACATCGTTCGATTTATATATCATATATCTTTGCTGTAACAAATTTTATAAACCATACCATGGAAGTTCAATGGATATTTTTGCAGTATAATCTAATTATATTATTTGATAGTGTTTATGAAAAGTTGCAAGACTTGACTACGATAAATATGGTTGCAGTGCATAGCGAGGAATTAAAATGTGTGCTAAATACATTGAAAAATATACACCATAGATGCATTTGTATTGCACACCGTATAAATAGTATATGTGAATTAAGTGTATTACTGCGTTGCTTTGTTGTGTTGGAAGAATTAGTTTTTATTGTTGCTGCCATAAAAGAAATGTTTTATCAGCCAGATATTGATATTTATTTAATTTCATCTTTTGCTGCTCAGATTATTCATGTCATGTTGGGTCCATTTCTATTCATGGCTTGTTGTAATATCATCGAATCTAAGGTGAGTAGCAGTGTCTGGAAGTACATGCTTTTCAATATCCTTGTCAAATAATATATCAAGTGTTGAGGCATGATTGATTTAGTCAACTAGTTGAGTGATACCAATTTATAATTTGAGTTGATAACATAAGCGTTCGAAAATACAACAATGAAAATTATTATCAAAATTTTTTATATTTTTCCGCTAAATTGATTACAAATATTTTAGTAAAACATTTTTTTTTTTACTGAATTTTAGACAAAAAACAGACATGTTAATACGTATTCTAACTATTCTTATCTACTGGGCTGACCTATTACATTGTTTCCATCTTGACCATTTATCACCATTTAACTCTTTTCTTTCACTTTATTAATAATTACTAAATATTTAATACTTGCTCACAAGTTTTCGTTTAGGCAATACAATTTCAATAATAATTATCCACATATTTCGGAGTCAACTCTTCATTTACACACAAACTTCTTCTTAAGTTTGAAGTTTCATAATTTTACCTTCAACCGTCAAGGCTGTAGAGCGCTCACACACACACACATACACACATAGACACACACACACACACACACACACACACACACACACACACACACACACACACACACACACACCCACACAGACGGACGTCATTCGAAAAATAGTCGGAATCGTTTCAGGGAAGGTCAAAACGTATATTTCTGTTAAAATCTCGAGATCGAAATTTTTCATGATTACAATACTTATACTGCGTATAAGAAAGTAATAATAATTCGAAGACATTTATTTTATTGTTTCCAAACTTTACATAGGGTAAGTAGACCAGTAATAGAACAGTTAAGAAAATTCTCTACTTTTTTGAGGATTAAAAAAAATATAGTTAATATATTTATATAATAATTGAAAAATTTATGTGTTTTACAAAGTAAAAAAAAAAAGTTTATTAATGTTTTAGGTAATTTTGTTCACAATTTATAATTTGATACTAAAATACAAGTAATAGAACGGTGGCTGCTTTTAATAAACAGTCCTTTCTAGTAATAGAACGGCAAATAATATTTTCTGTTAAATGAGCTAGGTAAATCAATAAATAAATAAGTTCTATTATAAATTTATTTTTTATTTAATATAGTTTACAAATTTATATATTTTAGCTTGGCTTTCCTAAAATTTAGGTATATATTTATAAAAAACACTTACAGTAAGCTACTGCAAGTGTTTTTTTTTTCTAAATTTTTAAATTATATAGGTGTTATACCTATCTAAAGCTAAATTTAATATTTATAAAGTTCTAAATTATATATGTAGACAACAATATTATTCTTTATCTCTAATTCAAATGAAATTTTATTTAAATAATATATTTCAATCGAAATATTAAAATTATTTATAAATAGGTATTACATCAAAATTTTTAATACTTTTCTTGCATTAAAATTTTATGAACAATGAAAAATTTAAATCTTTTCTTGTTTTATTTTTTTAGATAAGAATACTTTTCATCTTGTAATTTTTTGTTGTTGTTCAGATAAAAGTATTTTTTCAAGTGTATAATAGGTTTTGGTTCTAATTCTTGATTTTTCACACTTATTTTTACCCTTTTTATTAACGGTGTAATTTTTTTACCAGTTTTCACTAAAATAAAAATAATTTATTCAAATAAATACAAACATAAATTAAAGAAGTTATGTTTTTGGTTTTATTTTTTATGAGATAAACAATAAAATTTCAGTGTACGTATAATGTAAATAATATATAAACTGATACATACTTTTTTAAGAATTATTTATCTGCAGTTAAAATTTGTTGTTATAAAAAATTTGTAAAAACATTAATATTCTAACATCGCTTGCTTACTATTCTATTAATAATAGCGGGTGCTCAATAGAAGAACGCTGTACGCATAAATTGTTCGAATATTAGCGCGCTCTTCAAACTTTTAGTGCAATAAGAGAACACGTGTTTTTAGAATTAAGAAACAAAAGCCAATATTAAACATTTGAAATGTTTCGATGAAATATTCATTTAGTTTATTCAACCAGGTAAATATAAAAAATACATTTTTCTAGTAAATATGATTGTAATTGCTTAAGCTATAGTAACCGTAAACTAACTAAAAATGGCTGTGAAAAGTACAATTTTAAGGTCGCTAAACAATATTCATTTTTTTTAGTTAATAATTTTAAAAAGAACGTGATAAACGTTTTTTCTTGTTTAAAAATATATATATAAATATTTAAATCTTTGTTATGCCTACGCATTTGCACAATTTTAAACGTATACAACCAAGTTTTTGATAGCTGTTCTTTTACAAGCGTCGTTCCATTACTGAGCTACTTACCCTTAATCCATTAAGGATTTTCGAGATAAAAAATCATAATTAGCACTCTAATTTAATATGTTATACTAACACTGTCAGGAATTATTACTTAATGGTTTGTCGGCTTAGAGAAATGTCGCACTGCAAACGTAGCATATATTCAGAATATCAATTTATATATTACTCTAGTAAAATATTTTGCTTAGCTCCGTATACCCTAAACAAAACTAATGATGATTGGAAAATCACGTATAAAAAAATTCATTTAATTCAATATATTGTTTTCGTTGGTATTTTTATGACTTTTCATATATTTGTTACCTGCAAGTTGCTTCTGGATGATATACATTTGCAAAATGTGTATACCAGTACATTTGTGCATAATATAAGAACATTTAATCATATATCTATATCAATTTGTCCTTTGCTTATTATAATCCAAACGTTCTTTCATGCGAAAAATGTATCACAAATATTTGCAAGTATTAATCAGTCTCATTACGATTTAAGAATATTAGATTCAAATATTCCACTTTCAAAAGCAACCAAATGGTGTTTGATATATCAATTTACTACGTTTGCATATGTTATACTTCTACGTATTGGTGATTTGTCATTAGAACCATCAAATCGTTCGATTTATGTATCATATATCTTTGCTGTAACAGATTTTATAAACCATATCATGGAAGTTCAATGGATATTTTTGCAGTATAACATAATTATTTTATTTGATAGTATATATGAAAAGTTGCAAGACTTGACTACGAAAAAAATGGTTGCAGTGCATAGTGAAGATTTAAAATGTGTACTAAAAACTTTGAATAATATACACCATAAATGCATTTGTATTGCACACCGTATAATAAGTATATGTGAATTAAGTGTATTACTGCGTTGCTTTGTTGTGTTTGAAGAATTAGTTTTTATTGTTGCTGCCATAAAAGAAATGTTTCATCAGCCAGACATTGATATTTATTTAATTTCATCTTTTTCTGCTGAGATTATTAATGTCATGTTGGGTCCATTTCTATTCATGGCTTATTGTAATATCATAGAATCTAAGGTGAGTAGCAGTGTCTGGAAGTACATACTTTTCAATATCCTTGTCAAATAATACTCGTATATCAAATGTTGAGGCATGATTGATTTAGTCAACAAGTTGAGTGATACCAATTTGTAATTTCAGTTGATAACATAAGCGTTCGTAAATACAACATTGAAAAATATTAACAATTTTTTTTATATTTTTCCGCTAAATTGATTACAAATATTTTAGTAAAACATTTCTATTTTTTTTACTGATTTTTAGACACAAACAGACAAGTTTATAAACATTCTGACTAATCTCATCAACTGGGCTGACTCATTACATTGTTTCCATCTTGACCATTTATCACCATATAACTCTTTTCTTTCACTTCATTAAAAACTACTAAATATTTAATACTTGCTCACAATTTAGACGTTTAGACAATACAATTTAAATAATAATTATCCACATATTTTGGAGTCGACTTTTAATTTACACACAAACCTACACTCCTACTTAAATTTGAAGTTTCATAATTTTACCTTCAACCGTCAAGGCTGTAGAGCGCTCACACACACACACACACACACAGATACACACAGACAGACAGACACACACACACACACACACACACACACACACACACACACAGACGGACGTCATTCGAAAAATAGTCGGAATCGTTTCAGGGAAGGTCAAAACGTATATTTCCGTTAAAATCTCGAGATCGAAATTTTTCATGATTACAATACTTACTTATACTGCGTATAAGAAAGTAAAAATAGTCAGAAACTATTCAGGAAAGGTCAAAATATATATTTCCGTTCAAATATCGAGATCGATGTTTTTCATGATTACAATACTAACTAATTACTTCGTATAAGAAGTATTAAATATTTAATTAATTATGTTATTTTCAAATTATATATTAGTAACCATTAATACTCTTTTGAATAAAGAATAATTGTTAGCACTCTAATATATTATCTCATAATTAATTGCGTGACAAAACTATACATTGCTTGTCTGCTTAGAAATGTCGCAATACAATCATAATATATATTCAGAATATAAATTTGTATATTACACAAGTAAAATATTTTGTTTAGCGCCGTATACTCTACTCAAAACTAATAATGATTGGAAAATTACGTATAAAATGATTGACATAATTTATTACATAGTGTTTGTTTGTAGTTTTACGTTATTACATATTTTCGTTACGTACAATTTATTTCTCAATGACGTAAATTTGAATACTGTGTTTATCAGTAAAATTGTAGGGCATATAAGGACCTTTAATCATACCTTTATAGCAATCTGCAGTTTGGTGATTATATTCCAAACGTTCTATCACGCGAAAAATGTATATCAAGTATTTGCAAGTATAAATCAAACCCATTACGAACTAAGACAGTTAGATGCAAATATTTCACTTTCAAAGGCATCCAAATACTGTTTAATATATCAAATTATTACGTTTGCATATATTGTATTACTAAATATTGGTGATTTGTCATTTAAAGCATCACTTCGTTCACGTTATTTAATATATATGATACCTGTAACTGACTTCATTAATCATACCACCGAAATTCAATGGTTATTTTTGCTGTTTAACTTAATTCTTTTATTTGATGGTATACATGAAAAGTTGCAAGACATGACAAAAGAAATGGTTGTAGTCTACAGAGAAGATTTAAAATATCAGTTAAAAACATTGAAAAATATACACCATAGATGCATTTATATTGGATATCGTATCAATGGTATATTTGAACTATGTTTACTACTGCGTTGCTTCGTTATGTTCGAAGAATTAGTTTTTATTGTTGCTGCTATAAAAGAATTTTTTAATAAACCAGGCATGGGAAAATATTTAATAATATCTTTTGTTGCTGAGATTATCAATGTCATGTTGGGACCAATAATATTGATGGCATGTTGTCATATCATTGCGTCTAAGGTGAGTAGCAGTGCTAGGAAGTATATACATTTTTATACCTTTATCGTAAATATATCAAGTGTTAATGTATGGTTGAATCCATAAATTGAAGGGAAGCAATTTTTACTCTCTTAAGTAATCATGAAAAATTTCGATTTCGATATTTTAACGGAAATACACGTTTTGACTTTCCCTGAATCGAGTCCTACCACTTTTGGAATGACGCCTGTCTATCTGTCCGTCTCTCTCTCTCTCTCTCTCTCTGTGTGTGTGTGTGCGTGTGTATGTGTGTGTGTGTGTGTGTGTGTGTTTGTGTGTGCTCTACAGCCTAAACGGCTGAAGGTAAAATTATGAAACTGGAAACTTAAGATTTTCATTTTTTAAAGAAAATATTCAAAGCGGAAATGCATGTTTACTATAGTCATTTTTTGCGGTCTTTGGAATTACACAAATATGGTTGAAGTTATACAAACATTATTTCAATAAAAGTTAAAGCTATATTTTGCATAACTTTTGTAGGAACATTTTCTTTCAAAAAGGTACCGGAAACAAGAAAATGGCTATTGAAATTTGTTTTTATTATAATTATTTTCACATGAATCGTATCAACTGTGCCTGTCAATTGTTTAATAAAATGACAAAAAACTTAAATAATTTTCAGTTGGACATTTAATATTTATTCTAAGAAATAATTTAGTGAAAGGGGGTTTCCAAAGGTTAGTAAAAGGACGGATTGCAGAATACGGTATGTTCCCAAAGTCGTGATACATTTTAAAGTTATTGTTAAATTGCCATTAAATACCTCTTAAAAACATAGGTGTCGGAAACTCTTTTTTATGTATTCTAAAGCCCGAAAATCAATATTTTTAGCCAAAGAAACGGTACATTTATTGAACTGCAGATGTTATAGTTTTATATATAATATAAACGTTCGATAAAAAATATCTCTAATTATATTGTATTTGTATTATATATTAGTAATCCGAATATTAATTGTATCAAAATTATAGATAAGCAATCCATTAAGATTCTCTGAAAAAAAAATCATTAGTACTCAATTTTAATTTGTTATACTAACATTGACATAAAAGATTATATAATGTGACGTCCGCTTAGAAAAATGTCGTGCAGTCAACAAAATATATATTCAGAATATCAATTTATATACTACACAAGCAAAATATTTTGTTTAGCGCCCTATACTCTAAAAAAAACTTATGATTGTTGGAAAATTACATATAAAATGATAGATTTAATTGAATATATCATTTTCGTTTGTATCTGTACGGCAATTCTTAGTTTCGCAGCTTACAATGTGTTTCTCGATGATTTATATCAGACAGATTTGTTTATCAGTAAACTTGTTCTAAATTTACGGGCGATATGTCATAGTTCTATGGCAATTTGTACATTGTCAATTATAATCCAAACGTTCCTTCATGCAAAAAATGTCTCAGATGTTTTCGCAAATATAAATCAACGATATTATGAGTTAAAACAGTTGAAAACAAATATTTCACTTTCAAAAATATCGAAGTGTTGTTTGGTATACCAAATTATAACATTTACATTAGTCGTTTGTCGAAATATTGGTGATATAATATACATTCCATCATTTACAACGCGATATTTAGTAATTCTATTTGCTGTAACACATTGTGTAAATCATACCACGGAATGTCAATGGCTATTTTTGCTGTATAACTTAATTAATTTATTTGATAGTATAAATAAAAAGTTGCATGACATAAATAGGAAAAACATGGTTGCTGTGAATATTAAGGATTTAAAATATCAGTTAGCGACATTAAAGGATATACATCAAAGATGTATTTGTATTGGATATCGTATAAATAGTATATTTAAAATATGTTTACTACTGCGCTGTTTCCTTTCATTAGAAGTGTTAGTTTTAATAGTAGCTACTATAGAAGAATCGTTATATGAGCCAGATATTGATATATATTTAATAACATCATTGGTTGGTGTCATTATTAATATCCTGTTGGGACCAATTATGATCATGGTCTGTTGTAATATCACCCTGTCCAAAGTAAGTACATATTTTTTTAAATCCATATAACTGCTGCTCAAATCTTTAAAAACAAGCATTAGCTTCGCCATAACTCAGTGTTTGACCTATGTAAGTTAAATTAGTTAATACGAGTATAATCACCTCCTTTGGAAATGTTACTTGTTTCTGGAATGTAAAGCTGCAATGCCAAGCATGCTTACATTTCCAGAGAGGGAAGTCGATGGGAACAGTAGTAAAAGGCAAGTTAGTTTGGTAACAACTTTTCAGAGTAATCCATTAATATTCTCTGAAATGAAAAATAATTGACAGCACTCTAAATTAATATGTAATGCTAAAATTAATTGAAATGTTCATATAATTGTAAGTCCGTCTAGAAAAACATTGTACTGCAAGCATAAAATATATTCGGAATATCAAGTTATGTATTACACTAGTAAACTATTGTGCTTAGATGCGTATAATCTAAAAACATCTGCAGTGCCATGCACCGAACTTTCTTATACGCATTTGAGTTAAACCACGTCGTATTTATTTTTTTAATTTATAAGCTATCTTTCTATTATATAATTAATTTTTATTCGAACAATTTTTCTGTAAGTGCAACCATTTTTCAGTAATTGCAGAAACCGCAAAAAATTACTAGAGTAAACATGCACTTCCGGTTTGAGTATTGTTTTCTTTCCAGTTATATACAAATCTTAAGTTTTAAGTTTCATAATTTTACCTTTCACCGTTTGGGCTGTAGAGCGCTCACATACAAAAGAAGTGAGTTAATTGTATGAACTGTTACTACTAGAAAGGTGGTATTTTGAAGATGTTACTAATTCAAATGTTCTATATTAAGCTATGTTAGCGGTTATTTTATTCAATCTACTCGTATTTCAATAGCAATTTCATTATCAAATATAACATTAATAGCCATAATTCGTTACATAATTCGTTATTCCCTTTCAGTTTAATGTGGGTGTTTAATGTGAGCTCACCTACTCGAATATACTATGTATTTTATGTTTATTTTAACGGTAAGTAAAGTCTGTCTGCCCATTATATGCTGCCTATATTAATATAGATGCCAGTATGATTTTAACTGGATCATTTACGTGATATGTTTGTAAATCCCATCCAAAACTTTTGTATAAGGCGCTAACCCTGTAACCACTGTGAGTGGGAGATAGTCGCGTAGTGTCCAATAAAGTTCCTCTTACCGGTCTAGTGCCAGCGGTGCCTTGCTAGTTATAGTGTTAAAATCAGGAGTATTCCAAATTTCCCTTGCACCTTCAAGTATGCTGGTGGAGACTGAGTTTTAACTCGTCTTTAATTCTTTCTCCAGATACCATGTAGATCACTTGATGAGGGTGTCAAGATCTCGCAGATCCACGCAGGTAGTCTGTGTGTAGCGAGTTAAATGGCAAATTCTCAGATTCATACATCATGTCTGCGCGGAGCAGATCTTTGCTATATTTCTTAGAGTGAGGGTGTTTATTTCTTAGTTAGATATTCTACTTTCGTTTTGTAATCCTTTTGTGATATAGGTTGAATACATTATTCTTTATTCGGCTTCTCTCTGAGTGTGGCCCACTCATGATTGCATTTTAATTATAGAGTAATCTAAGAAGTAACGCAAAGTTGCCCTATGGATCTTTCTGTCGACAGGACTAGATGTTTACTCCATTTATAATAGTTTGAGTCTACTAATCTCCCATTACTCGGAAACCCCCTAATAATAATATAGTAGCTTTATTAATCTAATGTCTGTGAAATTGATAATCAATCCTAAAATGTTATCATATAGTGACTAGAAAATAACTAAGTGATATATATTCTGCATTGATAGTTTCAATGTTCAAGTTAGTTCTCATAAATTACGAAAATTTATGTTGCCATCATTATTAACATAATATTGAATTTTAAGTGGAGCAGGGATATGATCTACTTATTTTGTGCTCCAGCAGTATTTGTCTAACCTAAAGCATTATGTATGAGATCTTTATCATAAATTAAACCATCTTTGGTTTACTAAAAAAAAATCACACTTCTGCAAGAGTGAACCGTTGCAGTTTTGATTCTAAAATCAATAATTAATCTCAATCTCTCTTCCATAACATACTCCATAATTACATTTATGAACACATCATCATCATATTATGAGGTAGATTTTGTCCCTACCCTTAGTATTGTTAATCTAAGTTAATATAGCAACTATGGGATCTTACACAATGTGAATCATATGATATATAAGGTTCTTGAAATCCAATATTTGAACAACATGAATAATTTTATATGCAAAGACGTGTCATAACCACTAAGTTTAAATAATATGTTTTTCTTTTTTTAGGCAAAGAAAACCTTCAACATGATGAATAATATTCGACATGTTGACAAAGATGTAGCCGATAAAGTAAGTGACAAGTTTGAAATTCACTTTAAATGGCAATTGGTGAAGTTTACTAAATATAGTTATTATCGTTAAAATGAGTAATTTTAACTATTGTTTTTTCGATTTCTTATTTATATTAACATGTGAAGGCAAATTTTTCTAGATCCGTTGAGGTAACAAACACAAATAAGGGTAATAAGAAAGATTTTAATATAAACACATCTAAATTAATTCTTAACATAGTCACCAACGACATTTGTAGTAACGAGGAATTAGTTTTTGTAAACCTTTCTCATACCATGTAGCCGCCAGGAATCTCAGCCAATTTGAAACACTTCTTTTTCGCTCCTCATTATTGAACCGCTTCTTTCCTAATCGCACTTTAAACCTGATGAACAAATGGAAATCCTTTTGTGCTACATGTACATTGTAGGGCGAGTAGCCGAATATTTCACATCCGAAATTCTCGAGCAGTACCATTGATTGTGCTGCAACTTGTATCTTCTTTTGTTGTCACAGTATGTCGCTGCAATAATTGTGGTCTCACGCTCCATGAAGCCACCTGCAAAATTCTAGTTCATAGGCATCCATTGTTTCGATTGCTTTTTCGTCTCGTTGTTCCACGTACAATATTTATTATTCTATGGTGAAGTCTCAGGGATTTGTTTCTTTACTTTTTTAAATACATATTTGTTATGTTTGATTATGTATTCAGTTGTTTAACATTTGATTGAATATACGAGTTCTTTTTTAAAATAATTTAAACATAAATGTGCTTCCCGAAAAACTAAATCTTCACCTTTAATGTAATAAATGTAATTTATCTATTTTAGATTGAAACCTACGTCCTTCACTTACATTATAATAAATTGACCTTCACAGCATTTGGTTTATTTCCAATAAATTTGGAATTTATATATTCAGTAAGTGCATTTTTTATGTCGATACATCTGCAATATTGATAGGATTGATGGACAAGTACTATGTATCTTTTAATATGTTACAGCTACTTGGGGCTATATCGACATACTTCGTAGTACTGCTCCAATTTCAAAAATCATAGACAAAAAACATACCTAAAACCTAAAAATAATTTGTTACATCAGTCAAGAATCGACCCAGGATGAATTTCAAGATATCTAACAATTTGATATCAACTCCCGATGTTGTGAAAATTAATAACTTAAATAACATAAACACCAGTATTATATGAACAAGAATATATTTCACAATTTTCAAGCTTATAATGGCTTAACTCGCATACAATATCCAATCTACGGTTTATATATTTTTAATTATATATAATTATGTACCTACGTTATCATCAAAAGGTTTTGGTTGTCGATATTAACTATTTTTTAATATTTACCACATTCCGATATTTTTGAATTGTCACAAACTAGTAGTCAAAAAGAAAATATACACTAATAGTACACCAGAATTTTGAAATAAATTTATCCAATTTCTTGTAGTTTCAAATCTTTTATTTGTTAAACACTCTTATGTATTCAATATTGTATATTATAAATAAATGTGTACCGTTATTTACATTGTATTGTCCTATGTACTAACAAGTTTAAAATATAATCAAAATTATAAATTACGCGACGCACAAAAATAATTTATTATATTTGTACAATCACAAGATAAGGATATAAATATTATCAATATTATCTCTACTAAAACTCGACATTCCTTATCAGATGCCATTCGAAGTTTGGCCTTTGTTTTATTTACTCCTGTGTGTTCCGTCAAGTTTTGGAAAAGGTTTGCAAAATATTTTTATAAATTGTTCATTAGTATAGGAATTTAGTAATTTCAGTGTTCTGTGCAACTTAATATTTAATGTTTTAATAATTAAAATAATAAGATAAGTTTTTAATATAAAATATTTTATTAAATGTTTAATTTAATTATAAGTTTCAGTAAATCTTGGCAAGAATCGAAAATTCTGTAACAGAAATTTATATTTAAACATGTCAGACAAACTTCTAACCGAATCAGACTACAATAAAATCCTTCAAACACGTTTGAATCACAATGATTTCAAATTCCTCCATGGTGAATTTAAACCAATATCAGAAAATGTTGAAGGTTTTATGGGCGAGCATTACAAACTAAATCTAACCTACCAGCGACCTGATAATTCGCAAGGAGTTGAACATTTCTTTTTGAAAACAAGACCATCAGAAAAAGGAATGCAAGATGAGGCTGCGCAAGAACTGAATGTATTTGGACGTGAAATATTCATGTACAATATTTTACTAAGAGAGTTTTCTAAACTGGGTTACGATGTTAGCTTTGCAGCAAAATGCTATCATAATGTACCAGGTGCGTCGCTGATTTTACAAGATCTCACTCTGGATGAATATAAACTGTCCAAAAGATTAGAACCGTTCCCGATGGATCAGATCCAAGCGTTGTTGACTTCATTGGCCATGTATCACGGAGCTGGCTTTGCATATGAACGAACTAAAGCAAAAGAACTGGGACGACCTTTCAAATTAGGTAAGCGAGAATATGGCGGTTCTAAAATAAAACATCTGCGGTGTCATGCACTGAACTTTCTTTTTAGACCATATCACATTTTTATTATTTTCTAATTAATAATATTTTACTAACCTTTTGAACCCCTTTTCACTAAATATATTTCTTAGAATAAGTATTAAATGTCAAACTTCAAATTATTTAAGTTTTTTTTTCTGTTAAACAAATTCCAGGCACAGTTCATATAATTTATGTAAAAATAATTATAATAAGAGCCAACTTCAATAGCCATTTTCTTGCTTCCGGTACCTTATAGGAAAAAAGTTTAAAATAAAGGTTGTCTAAAATGCTAATGTCTATAAGTTTTCATTAAACAATATTTCTGTAAATGCAACAATTTTTGATTATTTGCAGAAACCGCAACAAATGACTAGAGTAAACATGCACTTCTGGTTTGAATATTGTTTTCAAAAATCAAAGGTTTTCTGCCTAGACATATATAAATATTAAGTTTGAAGTTTCATTATTTTACCTTCAACCGTATAGGCTGTAGAGCGCTCACACACACAGACACACACACACACAAATACACACACACACACACAAACACACTCAGATGGACGTCATGCCAAAAATAGACGGAATCAATTCAGGGAAAGTCAAAACGTATATTTCAGTTAAAATCTCGAAATTGAAAATTTTCATAATTACAATACTTACTTATACTGCTTATAAGAAAGTAAAAATTGAGACGAAACTTCACTTTGAAGAAGAAAATTTTATATTTTTTAAGTTAAACTCATGGACAAGGCATTAGTGTAGTAGTAGAGGGAGATAATTAGCTAGGATCAAACCCTTATATATATTAGATTCAAAAGTCAGTAGAAATCTGTATCTATAAATAATTCTACTTATGAAAAATTGAAAATTTGCAGGTGAAGAATATAGTGAATTGATGAAAGAAATGTTTTTCGTAACAAATTTAAACCCAAAGTCATTTTCAATGGAATGGTGGAACACGAGTTTTAAAGCAGTAGATAAAATCATTGACTTACTATCAATTAACGAAGATAACAAAAGAAAATTTAGACAAATGATTAAAGATAAAGAATTCGGGAAATGTTTCACAACTGAAACAACCTTATCCAAAACTTGTGGGCATGGAGATCTGTGGTCCAATAACATGATGTTCAAATGGTCCGAGAATGGTCCAACAAAATGCTGTCTCTTAGACTTCCAGATAGGACGATATTTCTACCCAGCCTTCGACGTGGTACTTGCAATTTTCTTCAACACTACTGCAGAATTTCGAGAGATTCATTTATCAGAATTGTACCAATATTATTACGATACTCTTACACAAATTTTACACAACTATGGATATTCAATCGACGATATAATGACACTGGAAGAGTTTTATTTATCCATGAACATGATTAAGTATGAAGCACTTCTACAAGTCATTTCCGTAAATATCTTCATTTTAATGCCAAAGGAGACTTTGACTGGCTTTGCGAAAGGTGGTAGTGACTCTATGCAAAATGCATTGTTTAATAATAAAGAGGATTTAGCCATAGATTCGTTCAAAAACAATGAAATTTACAGAAAAACTGTTACTGAGAATTTGATGGATATATTTGATTTTCTTCTATCAAATTCATAATTATAATTCAATCTATTTTAAAGTTTTTTTTTTTACAATTAAACAAAAGGCCTAAATTATATTTTTAAAGCAGTGCTAAACTATGTAACCAATTTCTATGGCTATGAAAATCCCAGAATAACAATTCATACAAAGCAACATCGAACAAAATACAGAAACAAATTACCAAGTAGGTAGGATTAAGATTTAAAGACGTATCAGCCTCTTGGGATAACAAATTACCAATACGTACACATCTTTTTCTCATAAATATGTTTAATATTTCAATTTTATATTTAAATTTATTTTCTATATAAAAAGTTTCCGAGAAATAATATAATTGAAAGTCTTTATTGAAAGACATGGAAAAGATATTAAAGAATCAAATAAATAAGATTTAATAAAATTAAATATACCAATTAATCTAAAAAATTATATACAAATTGTATTATAAAAATATTTATATATGTATATTAAATATGATAAAGTTAGAGCATGTTTATTTTATCTTTAATTAAAGTTATCATAAAACCTCGTACAGATAAAAGATAAAATTTTGATATTTAATGTGTATTAAGTGTTGGATACTACCACAAGTCCGGTACATATATCATTTATTTATTTACTTTCATTGAACATCAGTAATTATCTATAATTAGACCTCGGTCTATCATAGTTTTATTTTATTTATTTATCACGTGTGATAAGACAAACAAGGTAGGTATAAGTGATCATGTCATTGTTATATATTTCTTTAAAACTGTAGTAATATTTAAAACTGTAAAAATACATATGTAGTGTCATGCACTGAATTTTCTTATACGCATTTCGGTTATTTCATATTTAGACTATTTTTCTAATTTATAATATTTTCATAACCTTTGGAACTCCTTATCACTAAATTATTTTTTAGAATAAATATTAAATGTCAAACTCCAAATTATCTAAGTTTTTTGTTTTTTTTTATAATGTTTTTATTTTTCTATTAAACAATTAACAGGCACAGTTGTTACGATTTATGTGAAATTAATTATAATAAAAACAAATTTTCATAACCATATACTTGTTTCCGGTACCTTTTTTGAAAACAATTTGCAAACAAAAGCTATGTGAAATATTAATATCTTTAATTTTTATTGCAACAATATTTCTGTAAGTGCAACCATTTTTGTGTATTTGCAGAAACCACAAAAAATGACTAGAGTAAACATGCACTTCCGGTTTGAATATTTATTTCAAAAACAAAAGGTTTTCTTTCCAGACGTATACAAATCTTAAATTTTAAGTAACATAATTTTACCTTTAGCGCTCACAGACACACACGCACACACAAACACAAACACACACACACACACACACACACACACACACACACACACAGACAGACGTCATTCCAAAAATAGTTGGAATCGATTCAGGGAAGGCCAAAACGTGTATTTCCGTTAAAATCTCGAGATCGAAATTTTTCATGATTACAATACTTACATATACTGCGTATAAGAAAGTAATAAACCTGTCAGTAATATCAGCACACTACATTATTTATAAAACAAACATAATGATGCATGTTAATGCGATTATTGTGCTATATAGAAAAATATATGCAGTGACATACCAGTCGCTCAAGTTCTCATGAAACAGCGTTAAAAGCATTTTAATAATAATTATCCGCTATTTGCAGTTTTATAATCTAAATTAAAATGCCAAGCAAACTCTTAACCGAATTCGATTACAACAAAATTCTCCAAGCACGTCTGAATCACAACAATTTCAAATACCTGCATGGGGAATTGAAACCAATATCTGACGATATTGAAGGATTGCTAGGCGAGCATTACAAACTTCATGTAACATACAAAGGTCCTGACAACACTGAAAGAGTAGAACATTTTTTTCTGAAAACAAGACCATCAACCAATGGATTCCAGAAGGCAGTAACATATGAACTGAATTCATACGCACGTGAAATGTTCACGTATGATGTGTTATTGAGAGAATTTGCTAAAATGGACTACGATATTAGTTTTGCAGCAAAATGTTACCATATTGTGTCTGATTCGACGTTGATTCTACAAGATATAACTCTAGATCAGTATAAATTAACTGAGAGACTAAAACCATTTGCGCTGGATCAGATTCAAGCATTGTTGACTTCATTGGCCATGTATCATGGGGCTGGATTTGCATATGAACGATCTAAAGAAAAAGAACTTGGACGACCTTTCAAATTAGGTAAACGGAAATATGAACGTTATAAAACCAATATTAAGACTGTTTCATTTTGGAGTATTTGACTTAGTATTATATTGCGATGGATGAAATATTTATTCTTCTATATTTTAATAAATAATTGATTCGTTTCTAGTTTTGGATTTAATAAACATTTTTTTTGTTACAGGTGCAGAATATAATGAAACTATGGAAGAAATATTTATTGTGCAATATTTAAACCATAAAGAGTTCTCGATGGATTGGTGGAACAGCTCCTTACAAGCAATAGAAGTAATTATCGACATGTTATCAATGAACAAAGATGAAAAAGAAAATTTTAAACAAATGATAAAGGATGCGGATTTCGGGAAAATTTTTGCGACTGAAACAACATTACCGAAGACATGTGGACATGGAGATCTGTGGTCTAATAATATGATGTTCAAATGGTCCGAGAATGGTCCAACCAAATGTTGCCTCTTAGACTTCCAGATAGGACGATATTTCTATCCAGCCTTCGACGTGTTACTTGCAATTTTCTTCAACACTACTGCAGAATTTCGGGAAACTCATTTATCAGAATTGTATCAATTTTATTACGATACATTATCACAAATTTTACGCAACTATGGACACTCCATTGCCGATATACTAACTTTGGAAGAGTTTCACACTTCAATAACACTAGTTAAGTTTGAAGTACTTATACAGGTTACTTCCGGGAATATTTTGTTTTATACTCCAGCAGCAACGCTGACGGATTTCATTAAAGGTGGTTCAATGGAAGATGTTATGTTCCATAAAAAAAATCAATTAGCATTAGAGTCATTCAAAAATAATGAAACATTTAGAAAAACTGTTACAGATAATTTGATGGATATATATGATTTTCTTTTAACAGGATCATAGTCAATAGCAAGCTGTTTTATTAATAAATTTTAAACTTTAGTTAGTATCAATTAAATACGTTTGTCTTTAAAATCAACAAAATATTTTTAATACACTTTATGCGATTTCGTTTCATTATTTAACCAAATTACCCTTGATACATAAAGGGTGCTTTCCAGCTAGGTACAAAGTTAACACTGTGTAACACAGTCTATGATACTTGCGTTCCAACTACGCCAGAGTACGACTCTACTTGACTCTGCCATACTCAGCTAAAAAGCAAAGTCTGGTGCAGTATTGGTAATTCGCATACCAACTTTTAAAAAATTTACATGTATGGTATCACTGCGTCCCGCGTAAATTACAACAAAACCATATTGTACTTGTGCATTTTCGGCTTGGATTGATATGTTAAATATTTAATTAAATTGCACACTTCGAATTTGATTAATATAATTCATTATTAATAGGTTCTTATTGAATTTGTCAGGATCTAGGGATAAATGACTTTTGCGCACTCTATTGGGTAGAGTACGTAACTCATAAAGTGTTCCAACTAGCAATCGACACAGTGTTTGAGAATGTCTGACGTTGTTTGACAAAGTTCCCTTGCTGGAAAGCACCCAAAATGTAGTAAGTGCACCTGATCAAAAATAATTTATCTTAAATAGAAAGCATTTAAATACTTTCTTTTGAAGCTACATACAGTGAAAATACTTTTGGATATTGAATATAGTCAATTAACCTAATTATTTTATAATTTAATTAGCATTTTCATTAAAAATAATTATGCTACATGGTTTAAGTGATAATATCCATAAAGAAACAAGAATTTTATTTGCTCTTTAGTATTGACCAACAGTGATAGTAACAGGTACAGTACCTACCTGCAGCAGTTATATCTTTAATTGGCGCATACTCTAACTGCCCGGCGGTTGGTGTCACAAATCATTGGACTGTCAAATCGTATAGTCATCCTGCCCGAATTTAAATTTTAAGAAATCCGCATTTTAGAAGGTAGATTCACAAAGGCAAAAAATGAGAAGAATAAAAAATTCTTAGATATTTTATTTAAATGTATAAATATAAAATTATTTTATTTATTATTATTGGACCATGATAATCAACTTTAAACTAAACTGTATTTTCCCTATTGATACATTGTTACCTGTAATAATAATTTCGCAGAAATGTACCAATTTCTAATCTTCCTGTTTAATACGTACTTCTCGTAAAACTAGGCAATTTAGGAGGGTTAGTGAACCTTTTTTTATTACCGCTGGTTCGGGCAAAATGAAAGGTCAAAAAAGGTACAAACCCAACCACCGGGCAATTTGAGTATGCGCCCTTTAATTTCCTTAACTTTATATAAATATTATATATAAGCTAATTTAAAAAAATGTTTAAACAAGATATTTTCGGGGGCTTCAGTCATATATATTTTGCAAGTAAACTGTTTTTCATTGCACCTTATACAGCTTACAAAATAAACAATATTTGGAACTTTATATGGATTAAGTTATTTGTGTTATCATATTCAATAATTGTTATGAATTTAATAATTTATATATTTTTTGACATAACTCAACAGTTCATTTACCTATACGACAATGAACATGATTCTTTTAATTGTTGGATACATATTTATTTAAATATTTGTAGTATATTGCTAATAATATATAGTATAACTTGTTATAAAAAATTATCAACAATTTTTGTGTTATTTCAAAAAATTGGCGAAAATTTGAAAGAATATTCAAAGGTCGAAGTTGTGTACTGGGTACCAAAAATATTTTTTTATTGTGTGGTGTGTGGTGTGTGGTGTGTGGTGTGTGGTGTGTGGTGTGTGGTGTGTGGTGTGTGGTGTGTGGTGTGTGGTGTGTGGTGTGTGGTGTGTGGTGTGTGGTGTGTGGTGTGTGGTGTGTGGTGTGTGGTGTGTGGTGTGTGGTGTGTGGTGTGTGGTGTGTGTGTTGTGTGTGTGTTGTGTGTGTGTTGTGTGTGTGTTGTGTGTGTGTTGTGTGTGTGTTGTGTGTGTGTTGTGTGTGTGTTGTGTGTGTGTTGTGTGTGTTGTGTGTGTGTTGTGTGTGTGTTGTGTGTGTGTTGTGTGTGTGTTGTGTGTGTGTTGTGTGTGTGTTGTGTGTGTGTTGTGTGTGTGTTGTGTGTGTGTGTTGTGTGTGTGTTGTGTGTGTGTTGTGTGTGTGTTGTGTGTGTGTTGTGTGTGTGTTGTGTGTGTTGTGTGTGTGTTGTGTGTGTGTTGTGTGTGTGTTGTGTGTGTGTTGTGTGTGTGTTGTGTGTGTGTTGTGTGTGTGTTGTGTGTGTGTTGTGTGTGTGTTGTGTGTGTGTTGTGTGTGTGTTGTGTGTGTGTTGTGTGTGTGTTGTGTGTGTGTTGTGTGTGTGTTGTGTGTGTGTTGTGTGTGTGTTGTGTGTGTGTTGTGTGTGTGTTGTGTGTGTGTTGTGTGTGTGTTGTGTGTGTGTTGTGTGTGTGTTGTGTGTGTGTTGTGTGTGTGTTGTGTGTGTGTTGTGTGTGTTGTGTGTGTGTTGTGTGTGTGTGTTGTGTGTGTGTTGTGTGTGTGTTGTGTGTGTGTTGTGTGTGTGTTGTGTGTGTGTTGTGTGTGTGTTGTGTGTGTGTTGTGTGTGTGTTGTGTGTGTGTTGTGTGTGTGTTGTGTGTGTGTTGTGTGTGTGTTGTGTGTGTGTTTTTTGCGGTTTCTGTAATTACTCAAAAATGGTTGCAGTTACAGAAAAATTATTGATATGAGCATTTTGTACAACTTTATATGAAACTTTTTTTTCCGAAAAAGTACCGGAAACAAGAAAATGGCCCTTGAAATTTATTCTTATTATATTTATTTTTATATAAATCGCATCATCTGTGTCGGTCAATTGTTTATCAAAAATACAAAATAGAATTAAATAATTTGAAGTTTGATATTTTAAATTTATTCTAGGACATATATTTAGTATAAAAGTGTTCGAAAGGTTAGAACAAATATTATAAATTAGAAAAATAATGAAAATAGGATGTGATCTAACCAAAATGCGAATAAGAAAGTTCAGTGCAAGATACTGCAGATGCTTATTTCCTCAATACAAAGTTAATTTGTTGTTATTGACAATAAATAATTTAATTTCATTTTGTTTGTGATAAAATATTCTTCAATATAATTACTGACTAGAATCTATAAGGTTAAAAACTTATTATCCACAAGTGTTTAGATACCTTGGTGACAATTACAAATTCAATTTATTTGTTTAATATATACATGAATAATTGACCTAAAATTTCAAGGAAATAATATGATCGATATGAAATAAATTAATCGCATTATGACTAATAAATAATAAACATCAGCAGTGTCATGCACCGAACTTTCTTATACGCATTCGGGTTAAACCATATCGTAGTTTCATTATTTTTCTAATTTATAATATTTGTTTTAATCTTTAGATCGCTTTTACACTAAATATATTTCTTAGAATATATATTAAATGTCAAACTTCAAATTATTTAAGTCTATTTTGTTAAACAATTGACAAGCGCAGATGATACGATTTATGCAAAAATATATATAACAAGCAGACATTTATTTTGAAACCAGTACCCTTTTTGAAAAAATTTCAAACAAATGAATTGGTAAATATAAATACCTTTAAATTTTGTTCATACAATTTTTCTGTAACTGTAACCATTTTTGAGTAATTGCAGAAACTGCAAAAAATGACTAGAGTAAACAGGCACTCCTGCTTTCAATATTTTTTTCAAAAATAAGATGTGCACACCCCAGGCATATGAAATTCTTAAGTTTAAAGTTTCATAATTTTAGCTTCAACCGTTTAGGCTGTAGAGAACATACACACACACACACACACACACACACACACACACACACACACACAGCCAGGCAGACGTCATTCCAAAAATAGTCGGAATCGATTCAGGGAAGGTATATTTCCGTTAAAATCTCGAGATCGAAAGTTTTCATGATTACAATACTTACTTATACTGCGTATAAGAAAGTAAAAAATATATACATATTCAGAAATAACAAATATATGTAATGAAATTTGTTAATGAATGTGTTCCTTTCAACCTGAATTACTTTGGTTAGTTACCAAACCTTGTAAGCAAACGAATAGTAATCTATTTTAGAAATGTCGCTCGTGAAACAAGATATTATGTGGGCTTTTCAACCATTGTATTTTATAAGTAGAATATTATTAATAGCACCATACTCTTACATTAAAACAAACCACTACTGGAAATTTATCTCGACAAAGTCTTACGCTTTAATAATTACAATAGTTATAATAATTTATACGGCAAGCTACAGTTGGAGTGCAACAAATACTTTCTCTCACTCTAATGTAAATGTGGATGGCAGTTATTTTATATATATTTTACAGAGTTTGATATTTGTAAATACAGTAGCTAATATTTTAAATAATGCAATACAGATCAACAAATTTAATATTCTATTTAACCTACAGCAATTTGTTGATAAAGAATTAGTACAACTTAATATAAGAGTATCGTATAAACGAACGAAAGAATTTACCAGATATTTTTATCTGATTAAAATTTTGTGCGTCATTTCAATAATGATTTTAAATGTTATATTTTTTTTTATACCACAGTCCACGATTTCAATTCATGTTCTATTTTTTGCGTGGAGTTTCATAAGTGATATCATTGCAGAATGCCAATTAATATTTTTCTTACATTGCTTACATTATAAATTTGAACTTGTAAGCAGACATTTTCCCAACGTTACCTCAAAATATGCGTTCATAGTTGCTTATCCTCGCGTGTTAAAAAGTTTCATGTGTATCTTTAGTGCTTTTGTAGATATTGGAACATATATTAATGAAATGTATAATGTGCTTTTGATATTGAAGTGCTGCAATGGATTTATTTTTATGGTGTTTAGTGCGTTTTTGATAAGCCAGTGTGTCAATAAAGGTGGATTGACTCTGATTTTAGTGGCTTCGCATTGTTTGATGATAGTTTATACTTGGAGTGGGCCAGTGTGCATCGCATATTATTGTAATATGATTACGATACAAGTTAGTACCTGTTCAACATTTATTTATTTTATATTTATGTGTTGTTTAAAATGTTATTGCAATGGACATTACAACAGCTTTTCGAAAATTGTTCTAGTTGGACAAAATTTTCTGGAAAAGAAGTATTTAAAATAAAATATATTATATAACAATTTAATGTCAGTAGTCTACAGATTAAAAGTTTTATATAAATATTATTTTGAGTGTTTCGAAAAATATATCCCCAATGACCTGCACTGAACTTTCTTACGTTTTTACTTTCTTATACGCAGTATAAGTAAGTATTGTAATCATGAAAAATTTTGATCTCGAGATTTTAACGGAAATATACGTTTTGACCTTCCCTGAATCGATCCCGACTATTTTTGGAATGACGTCCGTCTGTGTGTGTGTGTGCGTGCGCGTGTGTGTGTGTGTATGTGTGTGTGTGCTCTCTACAGCCTAAACGGTTGAAGCTAAAATTATGAAACTTTAAACTTAAGATTTGCATATGCCTGAGATGTGCACCTTTTATTTTTGAAAAAAATATTCAAAGCGGAAGTGCCTGTTTACTCTGGTCATTTTTTGCAGTTTCTGCAATTACTCAATAAATGGTTACAGTTACAGAAAAATTGCATAAACAAAATTTAAAGGTATTTATATTTAGCACAACTTTTGTTTGAATTATTTTTCCAAAAAGAGTACTGGTTTCAAAATAAATTTCTGCTTATTATATATATTTTTACATAAATCGTATCATCTGCGCCTGTCAATTTTTTAACAAAATAGACTTAAATAATTTGAAGTTTGACATTTTATATTGTTTCTAAGAAATATATTTACTGTAAAAGTGATATAAAGGTTAGAACAAATATTATAAATTAGAAAAGTAAGGTAACTACGCTGTGGCTTAACCCATATGCGTTCGGTGCATGACACTGCAGATGTTTTGCGTATATAATAAGGTATATAATAAGGAATATCAAATACACATTTTAAATAGGCCAAGAATATAATATTCTTGATGTCTTATTTCTGATATTTTTCTAATTTTTTAATATTTTACGTACCTTTGAAACACTTTTTCACACAATATATTTTTCTTACAATATATTTTAAATGGCAAATGTATATTTTGTTTTTATGTTAAGGGGTTAGGCTTAGAGGAGGAAAAAATATGCCAATTTTGTGAATTTTTTCCAGCAAAACTATACAATAGATAAAAATTTGGAAAAAAGGACTTTACTATATGTATATTGAGCAGGGCTTTTAAATTTTTTACGAGCTCTGAGGAACAAAATGGTGGCTTTCCAGCATTTTCCATGTGACGCCTCTTTGTTTCAGTCCTTTGCGGACGGACCAATATCTCCTGCATTTTTCAAATTTGATTCATGAACTAAATAAACTTCGATTTTATATACGAACAGCTAGAGAAGTACGTAGGATTTTTTTCTTATATTGATTTTTGCAGATATGGCGTGCTTTTAAAAAAACTGTCGTAAATCGCTAAAAAATCGCCCAAAAATTGCCAATAACAATTGAACAATGCAACATAAAAATATCCTACGAACTTCTATGAAAGAACTAGTTTTGAATATACAATAATATTTTCAAGCCAATCGGTGAAGATTTGTCCGAGGTATCGGTCCAGTAAACTTGAAAAATGTTGTTTCGAGATAAACGCGTTTAAAGTTTTAAATAGTAAAGCCGTAGCGTTATTGCGCTCGGACCATATTTGAAATTCAGGCTTTTTTAGAGCTTTCCGGGACATAAAACGTTAGCATATTATTTACAAGTTACTAAATAATAGACTAAGTAAAAATTTTTTTTGTTAATCTTTAAATCTCTAGCGTACTCCTAACCCCTTAAGTAGATGTTGCAGATGTATTATTTTTATTCCCTACTTATAAATAGTTTCAAATGTGATTTTTCTCTTAGCGCCTATTATACAGATTATTTATAAAAACTATAGACATATGTGGATATTATCACTCAATTTAAAAAAAACCCTAGAATCGATAAATCATTCTTTATCCCTTCTTTAGTTTTCTTTTTCACCTTTTACGAATAATAACATTAATAAAGTTAATGTTTCAAACACATATAGTTGATTAATTTTCAATTTACAAAATTTTCTTTCTTAACGATGTTCATTTATAATGCTCTAATAAATTAGTTTTATTAAAATTAATTATATAAATTTTCTAACATAGTACACAAAAAAAAATAGAAATATTGGTTGGTTGCTTATAATAAAATAATAAATATATAAAAAATGTCCAACCAAGAAATATATTACGGTTATAAAGTCATTTACTACGCAAGTAAAATATGCTTAATTGCACCATATTCCGTTAGAAAAATAAACAATTATTGGGAATTTGAATTGAAGAAAAGAAATTTGTTATTACATTTAATTGCATTAATCATTTTTGTTCCCATTTTCTTATTTGGTTGCTACCAATCAGTGTCCATTGAATTAAGAATTTCAGATGTAGAGCTTTCGACAATGAGTAAACAAATTGATATAATTCTTCATATATACGTATTTATAGGTACAATTATGCTTATTGTACAAAATTTATTTCAAACTAATGATTTAAATTCAATCTGGAAGCTTTTACAAACTGTCGATATATGTTTAAAACATTTAAATATCAATATTACTTATGCTCCCACGAAAAAATTTGTAGTTGCATTATTTATTACTAAATGTCTATTTGTTTCGAACAATCATATATCAGACTTTATATATTTTAATCGCTATCCTGACATTAAATTCTATTCAAATCTTGCGCTTTATTCATTTTCCATGGTGTTGGATATAACATTAGAAAATCAGTTGCTTTTCTATTTACATAACTTGGATTATAAACTAAACGTGATAAATGAAAGTTACGGAAAAATCATGTCTAATTATAAGCAGAATAGTTCAAAAACGAGACTGCTGAGTGATATAAAATTTTATTTCCAACTATATGATTTTTGTATCCAAATTGGAAAAAACATCAATAAGACATTTAACGCCTATATTATTTTTAAATGTTTACAAACATTATTAGGTATAGTGTTCTGTATCTACCTACTAACGGAACCAATTATTTATGCAAATCAACCTCTTTTAATGGCACTATCAGTTTGTGTAATGGTCGGGTATATTTTTGTTGGACCCATGTTAATTGGTAATTATTGTGATTCTTCTAAGGATAAGGTAAGCGAAAACAATTCGAGAACTCAAAGAAATCTCTTTCAACTCTTGAAAATTCATACCATAAGACAGATGAACTAGTATGACCATTGCCAAAAATTATCATGTTTTCAAAAGCTTAACACAATATCAAAACTAAGCCTTATAATTGTTAGCATTAATTAATTATTATTTGTTGACATTGTATCTGAATTGCTTTTTTATTATGAAGATACATAATTACATTTTTCTTTTTCCAGGCAAAAGAAACCTTTAATATGATGAACGATATTCGGCACTTGGACCAACAGATTTCTGATAAAGTAAGCGATTTTTGATTATTTGATAACATTATGAATAAGCGCTGTGTTGTTTATATCGCATGTAATTTTGTCACGGATGTACAAAAATTATTTGTATAATATTGCTTTGTTGGTAATATTTAAATACTTTTGGTCAAAAAATAAAGTTTTATAAAACAATCGAACTTCTGTGCATCTCAAGGTCATCTTATAGTTATTTTGATTAAATTGATAATTTATATTTTTAGATTGAAACTTACCTACTTCACCTTCATTACAATAAATTGACTTTTACGGCATACGGATTATTCCCGATTAATTTAGAATTCATATATTCCGTAAGTAAATGATTTCGTAAAGTTGCATGAATAGTTTTAAAAATCTTGCATATATTTTATTTCAAAATATACAAATGCTTTCACAAAATTTTATATCTATTTATTGGAATAATTTTAAATCACTACAATTATGAGACAAAGTGATTTTTCCATTTTAAAATATAATGTATTTTATTCATTGCAGTTACTTGGAGCTATAACCACATACTTCGTTGTCCTTTTACAATTTCAAAAACCTTCATCCGTCAATCGATTACAAACTGAAAACGTTTAATGTTCTGGGATATATTAATGAAAATTATAATAGAACTCAAGATATATGAACTACGTGTATTAAAAATATCATTGCTTATTAAATTGAAAGTGTCCATTTTACGAGTAATTTTTTTTTTTGTTGACGTTCTTTTTTCATTATTTTCAATGCAAATAAAATTTTTGAAAAATATGTTGATATCAAGTACTATATACTGTCCAGAAGTTAACTTATTTAAAATATATTAATAAATATAGAGTAGTTCTAAATAAAATTTAATTCAATTGTTGTTTTTATAATTCATTTTATTAACTAAACGGAATAAATACTATTGTACGTAAATAAATATATTTATTTTATTTTAAATATTTGTTTTCTTAATACATTAAATATTAATCTATAGGTCTAATTTTTACTCAGAATGAGTTTATAATTAAATTTATTCTCATCAACAAACTTTATAAACTCCTCATCCCCAATCGACAAGAACCAATCATAATTACTGTCATATTCTCCTGTCAAACAGTCAATATTCAACAGTTTATTGCCACTGTGACCCGTTTTTGGATTCAGTAATACAAGTTCACACGTGTACATATACAATTGACCTCTTTCTATCGGGGTCAAAATAGTAAACTCAAACATAGAAAAAGAATTAAAATACGCAAAACAAATTGTACCAAATTCAGTCTTAATAAACACTTCGTTCAGAGATTTGTTTTTTATATATCCAGTATGGATACTATCCACCATCAATATCGTATTCGCATGCTTTTCAGTAGCATGTTTCAGCGGAGATCCTTTGTATGTGTGATCGCAATCGATGCATAATTTTTTGATGTAACTGTATTTACAGAAGTAATTTTCATGAGATGTAGTTTTACGGTGAGTATCGCTGAAGTCACAACCTTCCTCCTTGAATACGCATACTTTTTTCAAAATACAATTTTTGCATCTCCAACCTTGGGCGCTTGGATATGTATCTTCGTTTATGATCAGTTTTTTACAATAGCAACAAAATAATTTTGTTATGCTTGTTTCTAGTATTATTTTGAATGTTATTTCGTCAAATCCGTCTAGCAGATCTAATAATTTGTTTATTTCAATGTAGACGGAGCGCTCTTCTTCAAATTTCAAATTTTCTTGCGGTGCTACTTGGCCAGTAATCCCTAATTTATTGCCAGTTCTGTCTGATATATCCAACCTAAATAGAATTCGTAATTTAAGTGATATAATTTTAAAAAAAATAAGTATTAATTGTAATTTAAAAAAAAGATTCAAAACTCTATATTAAAGTTAGTTTTTTTTATTCTTAACTTCACCAAGTGGATTTTAAATCTGTTTGGCATGAGTTGTGAACTAATAGATTATATATAACAAATTTAAAGGTAATTCGTTCAGTATCGTCTGTAGAGAAAGAGCGACATATTTTGATCTTACGAGCGAGCGGGAACTGATTAACATTTAAGTGTATTCAATTCGAGATACTTAAAAATTCACGACGAGCAAACAATGATAATTGATCCATAACTCTCGAAAACGGTATAGGATAGATAGATTTTAGATATCCTTAAAAATTATTCCCGAGAAAATGCTAACTAAAAACGTTTTTCATCTTGCTTGCGAGAATCGAAATAGATTTACATTATTGAAAATACCAATGCGCTTCTTAGATAATAAAAATGCATAGGTGAAATGATCAAATGATACGTTATTTTTGGTTAATTTATATACACATATACCTACTTAATATCATTATTTTTATTTCATAATAAAATAACCCGATCGTATATAGGTATATATGTTTATTTTAACTGTACTTACGTATAGTTATATTTTATCGCATTTCTAGTATCCTGTAATAACCTTATGCAATGGTATATTTTTCTTGTACTTAAACATACTTTTACATGTAGCAAAAATAACACATTGAACGCAACTACTAGAAATGATTGAATATTTGGCATTAATAAATTATGTTCCATGATAACTGGATTTTCAAATATTTTCTGTGAATGTTTCTGTTGACAGTGTTTCAGCAACTGATGTTTCGTACCACTCCATTTGCATTTACCGAATTCCTTTACAGGACAATTGTACCTATTTAAGAAAACACATAATAGAAAATATTTTGAAATCTGGTTTGAGCATAGTGGTAAAGTAATATTAATCGTTCCATTATTAGGTATCAAATTCGTATCACTCGTTAAAATAAACTTGTGAAATAATCAAGAAAATTATTATTTTTTACAATTTCGTGGCGTATACTAATACTACATCTAAACAAATACGATGAGGTTTAAAGATATATTAGGCATTACATGATAAATTATTAATGATATATAAATAAATGAAATGGATAAAATTTATTTTTGCCACAAACTGAATTTAAATTATATTTGTTAATATTGATAGACTGATAATATGGTTTAATTGTTTTTGTTTAATAGGTACAATGAATCATGATGAATACATAAATGAATTTCAATGTTATTGTAGAAAATGATACGATAAGAAAGTTTGGTATACTTGATAAACTCACATTAAGGGTTGCCTTGTTTTTACTATTACTCATAGTAGTAGTAAAATCTAGTTTAAGGTTTGAGATAAAACTAGAATCTGATAGTAGAAGGGAAGACTGGATCACAACAAACGGTGCAATTAGGGGATAATGGACAGATTATGAAGTTTAGAGTTTAGTTGTACTACAGAAGAAAAGTGAAATATAGACCTTTGAGTGAGGTATCATATATTTAGTTGTTCTAAGAGCTGATTTAATTATTTCTTTATTATATAAATCATATACAATAAGGAAATATTAAGAAATCTATTAAATTTGTGCATAGTTTAATCAGGAAAGTGAGTGAATATAGTGCAATCAAATCGTGGATTAATCCTGTTCAGCTAGAAGGATCTACAGTCATCAACGGAAGCTCTGGTTAAAATTACGTAAGTATTAAAATGGCGAAAGTAAAATTATTGATCTAAGGCTAAGACTAATTATAATATTGTTAAAAAAATACCCCTAAGCGGCAGACTGTTGTAAATAGAATTTGGATCTTCATTGCAAAATTTACTCACTATATATTGATAGCAACTGTTAATTACTGACGCCAATTTCTTAAAACTTATAAATTAATAAATTAAAAACTACCTTGTTTTATAAACAATTATATTTATACAGGTCAATAGTTTTAGAATTATATAAAATCTATGCGTTTCTCAAGTTTATGGTTGAATGATAATTAAAATAAGTGGAAAATGGAGCCTAACATAATATAATTATTAATTAGTTCTTGATTTCGAATAAATTTGAATATAATTATTATAATATTGCATACACGAAATGAGTCATAATATATGTATATTTTGGAATTTTGGAATAATAATAATACAAATCAGTTACCATCTATAATTACATTCTTCTTCATGCGACTTCAAATCAACAAAATTACGCTCGGTGTTACATCCATGTTTTTGATATTGGCAAGGGAAACGAAATTCTGCAGCAAACTGTTCGTATGGAAGATTTCTTATCGCTGTTTCGTTTTCTGGCGCTTTACACCTGCCACAAATACTTTTTTCATTTATCAAGATCATGATCGGTCCGTGGGACAAATATCCATCGCAGACACTGCATTTTATTTTTTGTAATAACTCAGTTCTAATTTCCATGATAGATTTAGTATGTGGTATAGAATATTTTAATAAATTTAAACCAGATTTTGGTATACTGACGTTTGTTGTAAGATATTGTCGCAACTATCAAGATTGATATCGATACAATCAAATGAGATAAGACGAGTAGATATGGTTTTTATTAAATTTATAATATTTTGTGGAATTATTGGTTTTGCGTGACATGATAACTGAATTATACATACTTTTTAGCTCACTTAAAATTCAGCGTTAAATAATTTTGACTGCAAAAAAATAAAATAAATCTGAGACAATTAATTTACAATTTAAAACTACATTCCTTTTAATAATATATTCTATAAAACAAAGAAATGTCGCTAGATTAAAATGAATTGTTTCAAATATATTTACATGGCTATTAATGGAAGGTCAATGGATTTTTCCATTTAAGCATAAATTTGACAATTCTTTTAATTCAGTTTTGGACACAGACTACTTAGCGCCCAATTGCAATGATGCAATATATTCAATAATTCAGGATCCTGTAATTATATTACAAATTATATCCGTCAGATGTTGCTTTATGTATGTTAGTGAAATGTAGCGCATATTTAAGAAATAACCATAAAGACGTGATTCGCTTTGATTTACACAAAAATTAAACATAATTGTTTGTGTGGCTAAATATATGACTAGTATTATCTTGATTTACGCATATGTTATGGCGTTGTATTTCATTTCTTTGAATATTTTAGCATATAATTTTTTTAATATAGTTCATTGTTTTGTAAATATAAAATTATTTTTACGAAACTGATAACTGTTGTCATCCCAAATTTAAATTTAAACATAACAAGTATCTGCATCACCTATGATTAAATCACAAATGTATAAATGAACAATATTGGTATGTATAAATATCATTCAGTTTTTGACGATATAAGTAAAATATGATAGGCCATTCCTTTACGCAGTATATGTAATCACGAAAAATGTCGATCTCGAGATTTTAACGGAAATATACGTTTTAGCCTTCACTTTATCGATTCCGACTATTTTTAGAATGACGTCCGTCTGTGTGTGTATATCTGTGTGTGTATGTGTGTGTGTGTGTGTGTGTGTGTGTGTGTGTGTGTGTGTGTGTGTGTGTGTGTGTGTGCGCGCGCGCTCTACAGCCTAAACGGCTGAAGGTAAAATTATGAAACTTAACATAAGATTTGCATATTCTTGAGGTGTGCACCTCTTATTTTCGATGAAATTATTCAAACCGGAAATGAATGTTAACTCTAGTCATTTTTTGCGGTTTCTGCAATTACCCAAAAATGGTTGAAGTTACAGAAAAATTGTTTGAATTAAAATTAATGGTAATAATATAATATATTTCGCATAAATTTAGTTTGAAACTTTTTTTCAAAAAAAGGTACCGGAAACGAAAAAATTGTTATTGGAATTTGCTCTTTTTATAATTATTTGCACATAAATCGTATCAACTGTGTTTAATAGAAAAACAAATTTCCTTGAATAATTTGGAGTACATCCAGTTCAATACCGCCATAACTGCAAATTTTTATTTTTTGATTTTCTGGTGGAATATCAGTCTAACCATGTTGGACCTTGAAATTAAATACAGCCACAAGTGATAAAGTTTTAATAAAATCCATATTCGCAGATATGGCTCTATGAAATCCAACCTAGCAGCCGCCATATGTTTTAGTTCTGGCACAATTGCACCGAAGTTTTTTGTTGTAATCATAGATCTATCCTCAAAAACTAGTAGTTGGATTACCAGTTCACGCGGTGTTAATTAGATATTGTTTAATAATACGGAAGTTAAGTTTTAAACATCTGCAGTGTCAAGCACCGAACTTTCTTATACGCTTCTGGGTTAAACCAAAACCTATTTTCATTATTTTTCTAATTAATAATATTTGTTCTAACTTTTGGAACACTTTTACGCTAAATATATTTCTTTGAATAAATATAAAATGTCAAACTTCAAATTATTTAAGTCTGTTATGTTTTTTTGATAATCAATTGACTGGCGCAGATGATACAATTTATGTGAAATTAAATGTAATATGAATATGATGATATTAAAATTATAGATATAAGCATTTTGAATAACCTTTATTTGAAACTTTTTTTTTTTTTAAAAGGTGGATGGTTCAATCTCTATTAGATGTGAACTGTTTCTATAGGGCATCGCAGTGTAATTTTGTGTAATTTTTCAGGTGAAAAACTGACACGGTTAATAGTTTTGTGTTTGGTGAGATCGATTCATTTTATACGCGCAGCGAATTGATCTATTATTAAATTTGTTATTGATGGCTCTCACTCGGTTATTAGGAAAACAAACATATCGTTTTTTATTTCAAAGCTTGTATACACTTATATCAACTATTATTTATTTATTACTCCTATTTTTTTATTTCTGATGATACGAAATAATAGCATCTCCATAGAACAACTCATTGAAAGAATTCAAAAATTTTAATTCAAAATCGTCGTTGATATTTGCATAAAGTCAAGTATTTTTCGTTACATTTCACAAACACTTGTCAGTCCCCCTGTGTGTTCGCAATCATTATTACCGAAATAATCCGAAACGGAATAAAAAAAATTCCATCCCGCAAAATCTGCATATGCAGTAGAACATTTCGTACAGCATTTATATTTGAGTCTGTAGCCAGATTCTTTTCTCATATATGAACATAGATATAATGATAGTGGTATGGTAGCAACAATGCAAATCAACAGCAACAAGAACGCTAGTTGGGGGAGGACTATAAAAGTCATTTTTGTTTCCGGAAACAAAAATGACTTTTAAAATTGATTCTTATTTTAATTATTTTCACATAAATCGTATGAACTATGCCTGTCAATTGTTGAAAATTACTGAAAAACAAAAAAACTTAAAAAATTTGAAGTTTGACATTTAATATTTATTCTAAGAAATATAATTAGTGAAAAAGGGTGCCAAAATTTAGTAAATTATTAATTAGAAAAATAAAAAAAAATGTTATCATGGATGGTCTGCAGTACGTTATTGGCCAGAATAAGCACATCTTCAGCACTAAATCCGACGAGGACCGCTACACTCGCCAGGAGCGCCGATCGTGAAGTTGCAGCAAAGAGGCCAGAACTGCTAGAAAACAGGCTCAGGCTGAACGATTTCTATGCGCAAGAGAATGGACCCTTGTATGGCCCCAGAATCGCCGAATGACTTAAAACAACCGAAGGTTTCCAAAAATTACACTTCTACCTAACATAAACTTTAAACGCGTTTTTCTCGAAACGGTAATTTTCAAACTGGCGGGAAAAATAACTCAAAAAGTTTTCATTTAAATGACTTGTAACTTAGCGCGATTGATAGGTCATTAAATTTTATTCTATATGAACCACCAAAATCATAAAAAACTTCACAGTAAATAATATTTAGTTGTGCCTAAATTCGAAAAAAAAGAAGAAAAGTTCATTTTTTTTCAGATTGTTTTTTTTGAAATATCGGACTTTGTTTTCTAGTTTCGGAGGTTCATATAGAACAAAATACATCTGAGAATAAGGTTCATCTAATAAAAGTAAAAAAAATTATGTTTCGGGTCCCCAGAGTTCCCGCCAGTTGGGTCCGCACGCCTAACGCGACCTCCCTCCGGCGTAGCTTCAAGGTCACACAGGAATCGGGCATATTTTAAAAAAATCGTGAGTGGAGCTGAATGTTCATTAAATGCCTTAGGTACCTATATATAAGTACCACTCACCATATTTTTTGTTTTACTATTCTGGTAAATGCTATCAAAATAGTCTATAAATAGATTCTTGTATTACAATTTTGTTATTCAAAAAGTTCGTAGAAGGCGCAAATATGGCGCCTAACAATAAAAAAATTTCATTGCAATAACGCCATATCTAACAAAATTCTAAATTATCACAAAGTTTAATTTTTTTTGTGTACGGCATACAGCATTTTTAAGTATAATATTATATCAAAACTTGAAGCAGATACCTCTTAGGGTTAATTAATTATGCGATTAAATAAACAACACCATTGCTTTACATCCTTGTACTACAAAATGATATAATTTACACTTGTGGCGGTATTGAACTGGATGTACGATATAATATATGAACTAAGAAATAATTTAGTGAAAAAGGGTTCCAAATGTTAGTAAAATATTATAAATTAGAAAAATAGTCTAAATATGATCTATCCAAAATGCGAATAAGAAAGTTCAGTGCAAGTCACTGCAGATGGTTTTTCTGAAGAGGAGCGACAAATTTAGTCTTACGAACGATTATTAACACCCAAGTATAAAGGTTTCACAAATTGAAGTCAAATAAATATTATACATATGGCTAAACTATAATAATTAAAAATGATTTTGCTTAATTCTGACATTTCGCAAAACATTGCGCAAATAATTTGAAGCTAAAATTGTAATTAGTTGAACAAAAATTAATTTGCGATAGAACCTAATGAGAATCAACTTAACGTGTTACTAAATATGTCGTTAGTTTGCTTCTCAATAAACTATGTGCTGGTGCTTTAATGTATTATTTTGTTTAATTTGACACATATTTAAGCATTGCTTTTGGTGATTTATTTAATAATCTGGAAAACTTTTAATCACAGCACCTTACATAAATACATAAACAATAATACGGTAAAATTTTATCAGTCAATGAGCTAAACCAAGCGACAATATAATATATATTTACTATAAATGTAAATCAACAAACGTCAAGCAGCCGCGGCTTCATGTAATAATTAGCGCAGTGCTCTCATATGGAACAAACCGCTTTGAGTTTCGACTTTTTCGATTGACACTATATTACAAACTAATTTAAATCATTTTGTCCTTGATAAAAAACAAATAATTACATAATTCATCTAAACCATTTCTTATAACAATATAATATCACCTTGACAACAATCATCTCAACATATATTCAACGGAAATAAGTTTTGATATTTAGATATCCTTTATGATTATTGAATTATTCCATTATTGTTTCTTTATTAAATAAAATATAACTTCGAATGTACATAAGACTATTATAATTCAAATTAAAAACTACATGATTTTTCCAAAAAAATGTCATTGTTTTATGATTGTTATTGTATTTGAATCATTACGAAGATAACATTAAAATTTACTTCCACTAAAAGCTAAAAAACAAGTCATGAATTAGTTTTTATTTATCATGATGATTGTTCGAAATTTCTTTCATTAAATCGTCGTGTGTGCAAGTGACAGGATTTATTAACCAAATAACGTTTGTTTCTTAAGGTATGTAAGAGATAATTAAATAATAATAATAACAACCACCGTAATCGGTTACAAAGAAAATATAATTTTCATAATAAAACAACTGCAGTCTCTTGCATATCATATTTACACTATTTTACCAATTTATATTTATTATTTTTCTAATTAATAATATTTTACTAACCTTTGGAACTCTTTTTCACTAAATATATTTCTTAGAATAAATATTAAATGTCTACCTTCAAATATTTAAGTTTTTCTGGTAAATAATTGACAGGCACAGTTGATACGATCTATGTGAAAAAAATTATAATAAGAACAAATTTCAATAACCATTTTCTTGTTTCCGGTACCTAATTTTCTTATAATGGTAGTTTCTTATAATGGTTGTTCAAAATACTAATATTTATAATTTTTATGTTTCTGTAAGAGCAACCATTTTTGAGTGATTGCGGAAACCGCAAAAAATGACTAGAGTAAACATGCACTTCTGGTTTGAATATTGTTTTTAAAAATAAAAAAAATTTTGCCCAGACAAACACAAATCTTAAGTTTGAAGTTTCATAGTTTTACCTTTAACCGTATAGGCTGTAGAGCGCTCACACACACACACACACACACACATATACACTAGCACAAACGCAGACGGACGTCGTTCCAAATATAGTCGGAATCGATCCAGGGAAGGTCAAAACGTATATTTCCAATAAAATCTCGAAATCGAAATTTTTCATGATTATAATACTTATACTGCGTATAAGAAAGTAAAAAGACAAGAAATTTAAAAATTCATATTAATTAGATAAAAATAAATTATTAGAACTAATACCATTATATTTACGATCATAATCAGGAAATATATTTCATTACAATTAAATAAATTTATTTCAAGATCTAAAATGACAGACAAAATACTAAACGAAACAGACTACAACAAAATACTTGAAGTCCGCTTGAAGCACCCGAAGTTCAAATTCCTGCAAGCAGAAATGAATCCAATATCTGAAAACAGTGAAGGTTTCATGGGAGAGCACTATAAATTAAAAATATCGTATCAGCGTCCTGATAAATCTGAAGAAGATGAGTATTTTTTCCTTAAAACAAGACCGTTAAATAACCAATTGCAAGAGATGTGCACATTACAACTGCGAGTGTACCACCGAGAAATATTCTTATACGATTTTTTACTGAGAGAATTTGCCAAATTTGGATTCGATATTAGTTTTGCTGCGAAGTGTTACCATGTCGTGCCTGGTATGACGTTAATTCTTCAAGATATAACTTTGGATCAGTACAAACTCCCAGAAAGAACAAAACCCTTCCCGATGGATCAAATCCAAGCGTTGTTGACTTCGCTAGCTATGTTTCATGGAGCTGGGTTTGCATTTGAACTTCGCAAAGCCAAGGAACTTGGACGACCTTTCAAATTAGGTAAAATTAAATACTTTGTGCAAATAAAAGAAAAAACAATTAAACATTAAAAACGTTAAACTCGCTTGATTGTATCTTATAAATATCATTAAGTACATTAAAAAATATTCAATTTTGAATATTATATTTAAGAAATTTCACCGCAGGCATAAAGATATTTTTATATGCATTTTCAAAGAAATGTAAATATTTATTAAATAGGAGGTATAAGTTATGTTATAAATTTACCAATTATTTAATATTTCAGGCGAAGAATATAAAGAAACTATGAAAGAACCGTTTTTTGTAAATTATTTGAACCAAGAATCAATATCAATGGACTGGTGGAATAGTAGCTTCAAAGCAATGGATATGATCATCAATGTGCTATCAATAAACGAAGAAAAAAAAGAACAGTTAAAACAAATGATAAAAGAAGCGGAATTCGGAAAAGTTTTCGCGACTGAAACAACTTTGCCAAGAACATGTGGACATGGAGATCTTTGGTCTAATAATATGATGTTCAAACGGCCCGAGAATGGCCAAACCAAATGTTGTCTCTTAGATTTCCAGTTGGTACGATATTTCTATCCAGCTTTCGATATGTTACTAGCAATATTTTTCAACACATCAGCCGAATTTCGAATGGTTCATTTAGCAGAATTGTACCAATTTTATTACGAAGAACTGTCTCAAACTTTACAAAATTATGGATATTCTATTGCAAATATTTTGACCTTGGAAGAATTTCATAAATCTATAAAACTGATTAAATATGAAGCACTCGTACAGGTCATATCTGTGAATATTTTTATATATATACCAGCAGAAACTTTAACTGGTTTTGTTAAAAGTGGTAGTGACACAATGCAAAAAGTAATGTTTGATAGAAAAGATGAAATTGCATTAGAATCTTTTAAAACGGATGAGAAATTTAAGAAAACTATAACTGATAATATAATGGATATATATTATGAACTTCTAACGAAATCATAAGCTTGTTCAATATTTATCTAGGAAAATATTCATATTTTAAGTTACTAGCGATATTTTGGAATTTAGCGCTAAGTTATGTGGGTTTTAGAAATAATGGTATAAATGTTCCAACTATCTTAATTAAGAATCCCAAATACTTCCAAAAAGCAAGTCAAATGAGAATAAATTTATACTTTACACTTGATATTCTTGGTTCATGTTAATTTGATAATATTATATTAATACATACAACTAGTGATCTACAATGAGAAAAAATGACATTATTCTTGTAACTATATTGTATATCTGTTGTTAAAACATATTTTGTCCTTAAAGCAACTTAATGAACTTCTATCGATTTGAATTTATAATATATATTCATGTTATTAATAAATTTGTTAATGCGAATGATTATTTTTACTTTCTTGTGTGTGTGCGTGTTTGTGTGTGTGTGCGCCTGTGTGTTTGTGTGCGTGTGTGTGCGCGCGCCTGTGTGTTTGTGCGTGTGTGTGTGTATGTGAGCGCTCTACAGCCTGGACGGCTGAAGGGAAAATTATGAAATTTTAAACTTATGATTTTTATGTGCCTGGTAAGAAAACCTTTTATTTTTGAAGAAAATACACAAACCGGATGTGCAGTTTACTCTAGCCAGTTTTTGCGGTTTCTGCAATTACTCAAAAATGGTTGGTTACAGAAAAAAAGTTTGGATTAAAAATTCAAAGTATTGATACTTCGAATAACTTTTTTCTAAAATTTTTTTTGAAAAATGGTACCGGAAACAAGAAAATGGACATTAAAATTTATTATTATAATCCTTTTCACATAAATCGTATCAACTGTGCCTATCAAATTTTTAATAGAAAAACAAAAAACTTAAATAATTTGGAGTTTGACATTAAATATTTATTCTAAGAAATAATTTAGTGAAAAGTGGTTCCAAAGGTTAGTAAAATATTATAAATTTGAAATATATTCTAAATATGATCTAATCGAAATGCGTATAAGAAAGTTCAGTGCATGACACAGCAGATGTTTTTTTATGTTCAAATTAGTTAATATATGTACATTTTAATGAAAATTTACCCAAAAATTGGTTCTCATGAACTCTTTCATGCATTAAAGTTGTTATATAACTAATATACAATTTATTACAAATCATGTAATTATTGCACAATGAACGTCAACAATTATTCGTTGAACCCTACTCATTACTGAAGATCAACAGCTTTCAGACGGATTTCTGTAAGTATCTCTGTTTTACTGTTGTGTTGTGATTATTTATTTAATCTAGATATGGAAGTGGTTACTAATCAAGATTTATTTATATATAATTGTTTTAGATGATCATTATTATGTTTATTATTTTATAAGAACTATTTTAATAACTCATATATAAATGGGTATTCGCTCCTGAAAAATTAAAATAAATGTGTTTAACATTTTGCATAAAATGTACATTCGCATATATTTGCACCAAGTTAAATTAAACAAATATTAATTAGTTTGTGTAATCATCAGATAATAATTACAAAACAAAAGTTGCGAATTCAAGATGTGGTTTTAACATTTGTTTGGAGTTTCATTTACTGAGACCATTCAAAAATATTCGGTTTAATCCAGCACATTTAAGGGGGCATTCACCTTAATAGCACGAAAATATAGCTGTTTTTTGACATTTTTTTTCTCAAGGTACGTTCGAGATATTCACACTCGGTTTTTTGTATCGTATTTATTTAATTTTGTTCTTTAATAATGTATTTTTTAAAGTCAGGTATGTTCAGCCCCGGTATAGATATCTACGTCCAAAGTGGGCAGCTCAATTTAACATTGGTTGGGGCGCGGTAGCATAACTCTGGTTCCAGTTGTCTGAAACTGAAACCCTGAAAAGGGTTCTAAAGTATATTAAATTGTCTAGAAATTGACTTTCGGGTGGTCCATTTGAACCATAATTAGCAAAATGGCCACCATCGTACGAAAAGTGCCATTTTTTGCCACTTTTTTTCTCCTTTGGCGGGCCTTAAAAATTATTAATAATGGTCGGACACACATCGTCGAAGATCAACTCTTAGAGAATTTTATTACCTTTAAGATGCGCTTATCGAGAGTTAAATCGGTTAATTCGTTGTCGAGATATTCTACCGTGCGATTTAAAAAATATGGTCTCGAGAAAAACGCGTTTAAAAATACGCAAGCGAACTGACGCGCGCGCAAACGCCGCTTATGAGCAAAAACATTGTTTTGTTTAAATCGCAATTTCATATATTTGCAACTCGAATTTCGAAAAACGGCTTCAGCAACCTATAGTAAACACTTCAAAGTGTCCTATTCAGCAAAAAAAATCAATTTTTTGAAAACGCTAAAGGTGAATGCTTAATGAAAATTATTTCTCAATGAGTATCTACATGCATTCATGTCAATATAAACAAAATGTAATTCTTGTGTTCTCTTTTATAATTCCGCAGAAATAAAATACAAACAAGAATCTTCAAACTATAACTATGCTGATAAGATTATTTTTTATCAAACTTAAATGCAACATTTCTTATTATTTTATATTTAAATGTTAGCTTGTATCATAAATATGGAGAAACGCTTTGTCATTATCACAATGAAAGTGAACTGATAAGTTAATATATGAAATAAAGTTATCAAAAGTTATTTCTAAAATGATTTCAATGTACTACAAAACTACATTCCAACCATTTGAATTACAATGAAGATTGTTCTTTGGCTAATCTTTAAAGTAATATATAAATGACTAGACATAAACTCATATACATATAGTATATATATATGTACATTACAGGCGTAGACATAAAATTTGTGTTATGAGAGGGAGTGTTAGTGAATGTTATTTCTCCTAACAGTGCCTGTAAGTACTAGTGTTTAAATGATTATCTATAGAAAATAAAAAGCTTCCATTATTAATTTATAATTTTTTTAGTAACTAAAAAAATTGCAATATTAAATAAAACAAATCGAAATTTGAAGCAGTTTCTATTTATTTTTATCACTGAATATATAAAAATTATCAGCATCATGAGTTCGACTTTAAATATAATAACAGTGCTTATAATAGCAATCACTTCTTTCATTTTGTATATGAAATATAAGTTTTCATATTGGTCGAAGCGTGGAGTCACCTTTTTACCACCTACAATACCGTTTGGACACATTACTGCCAATGTATTACAAAGAATATCCATTGCGGAGCTAATTCAAGATAATTACATGAAGATGAAGAAAACTGGTGTAAAATACGCCGGTTTTTATTCATTTGCAAAGCCAAGTTTACTCCCACTAGACCCAGAGCTAATTAAAATAATAATGACAAAAGAATTTCATAGTTTTCATGATCGCTCTGGGTTTGTAGATGAGAAAAAAGAACCATTAACTGGACATTTATTTGCTCTTAAAGGAGCAAAATGGCGATATCTGCGAACGAAACTTACACCGACATTTACATCTGCTAAAATGAAAATGATGTTTCAAACGGTGATACTTACTGGTGAACAGTTGGATGAAGCAATTTGTAAAGAAGTTGATAAATCAAAGCCAATTGAAATTAAAGACTTTTTGGCTAGATTTACCACAGATGTGATTGGTTCATGTGCGTTCGGATTGGATTGTAATAGTTTGCAGGATCCGAAAGCAGAGTTTCGAGAACATGGTAGAATGTTATTTGAAAGTAGCAGGTGGCTTAGCTTTCGAAGAACGGTAATCTCTTTATGTCCGAATCTTTTAACGTTTCTAAAAGTACCGATAATTAGACCTCACGTTAATGCATTTTTCATGAATGCTGTCCGTGAAATGCTTGATTATAGAGAACAAAATAATATTGAACGTAAAGATTTCTTGAATCTATTGATCAAACTTAAGAATAACGAAAGTATTGCTGATGATGAAGAAAAAACCGATGAAGTCATTGATAAAAATACTAGTGCGGAACCTGGTTTAACATTTAATCAAATTGCTGCACAATGCTTTGTGTTTTTTATTGCTGGGTTCGAAACGTCTTCCAGCACTATGACATTTTGTCTTTATGAGTTATGTGTGAATATTGACATTCAGGAGCGAGTTAGGCAAGAAATTGTACAGGTTTTGACGAAATACAATGGAAACATCACTTACGAAGCAATAATGGAAATGCACTATTTAGATAAAGTTGTAAAAGGTATTATAACATATTTCGACATATTATAAACATTAAGATATAAATTAGTAGATTTTATTATATATTAAACAATTGAATTCACATTTTTCAGAAACTCTTCGTAAATATCCAATTCTACCATTTTTAAATAGAAAGTGTGTAACTTCATTTAAAGTTCCCGATAGCGATTTGATCATAGAAGAAGGCACAGATATTTTCATTTCATTATTAGGTATGCACAGAGACCCTGCATACTATCCTAATCCAATGAAATTTGATCCTGAAAGATTCAATGAAGAAGAAACTGCAAAACGGCATACATATACTTATTTACCATTCGGGGAAGGACCAAGAAACTGCATCGGTAAGACTTTCTTAACAATAACAGTTCGTTGTTATAAGCCAACTTATAATTATTAATCTTCGGTTAAATTATCTTTTTGAGTACTCTACCATCTGAATTCTTGAAACAGTATTTCTTTTAACTTTTTTATTCTTCTAATATTCTTATTAAAACGAAACACACAGGCAGACGCCATGCCAAAAATAGTAAAACTCGATTCAGGGAAGGTCAGAATGTAAATTTACATTTCTGTAATAATCGACCAACTGCAAGTGGTGTTTTGTATTGTTTTTAGAAAAATTATGGAATATGTTATAAGTATTTAGTAAATACTATTTTCCATAATTCTTGTAAAATAAAATTTTCGAATTATATTCTCATTTACAAATTTTTGATTACTGTACTGTTTTTAATTTATTTAAATTTACTTTGATTTGTGAATTGTTTTTTACATGCAATTTTAAATGTTCGTGTTAAATAATAAAAATCTAAAATATCAAAAAAAAAATTTACAAATACTGGAATTCTTGTAATAGCATATAATAAAGTCACATGTGATTTGTTTAATGTGAGAATTTGATGTGTTCTTTGTGTTTAGTTGCAATAGCTTTGTTTTGAGAATTTCATAGAATTAATGTTTCAGGCATGCGTTTTGGACTGATGCAGACAAAAGTGGGTCTGGCATCTATTATTAGAAACTATAGATTTACACTGAATAAAAATACCGTGGTCCCATTGAAAATAAATCCAAGAGGACTTATATTATCATCAAAGGATCAAATTTGGCTCGATGCTGTGAAAGTTTAGATGTAAAAATTAAAACTTAGTATATATTTATCACAATTCACTTACTTAATATTATTTTATAAATTTATAAATTTGCTTGATAAAGATTTAGCAAAAATGTAATAATAAAATGATTTATAAAATTAAAACTATACCCAAATACCTACGCTATTTTATTACATAAGAAATTATTCCGTATTTCAAATAATTAAGTACTGGTAAATAAACTTAAATTAAGTAAACATTTCTAACAAAGTAAAATTCATTTTAGAGGTGAAGTAGTACGACAGGTTTTCCAAAATTTATGTTTAATTTATATTGTGCTATTATAAACCTGCCTAAACAATAGTAACCTTGACATACAGGCAATTATATTTAATTATGTAACATTTTTACTAAAATAAAAATATATACATTGATTATAGAAAATTAAAGTATGTGACAGGAAAAAAGATCATCATCTCCTCTACCGACTATAGAATGGTAACGGACAGACAGTTCAAGGTTTTCACAAACAATACATTTTTATAGAGTTTATTTACGCTCATACTTCGTTATATCAATTTATAAGTATTTGATAAGAGATATAGGAAATCTTATAGTCACGATTATTACGAAACATGATAATCAATTTTCAAAAGAATTTTATCAGGATTCAGAATTGAATATGACCTTGCATATCTTCGTTCATATAAACAAAAAATAAAAAGTTTCAGTTCTAATATATGCCAGGTCCTCTTCAATGAATTGCTGAATTATTTTGATATTAGTTATGTATTATAGTAATTAATTAAGTGATACTTATAATTCCAACTGTAAGTATTAACGATAAACTTATTACAATTTAACAAAAATAAATTATGTTAAAACATAATTATGGTCCGACATAACTGAATATTTGGTAACATGTGTGTGTGTGTGTGTGTGTGTGTGTGTGTGTGTGTGTGTGTGTGTGTGTGTGTGTGTGTGTGTGTGTGTGTGTGTGTGTGTGTGTGTGTGTGTTTGTGTTTGTTTGTGAGTGCGTGCTTGTGAGAGAGAGAGAAAGAGAGAGAGAGAGCAATCTACAAATGATAAACGGTTGAACATAAAATTTGTTTGTAGGCAAGACTTTGAAAAATAAATATTCAATCTAGATGTTCAAAATTGGTTGCAATTACAGCAATAACAGTTAGAATATAAATTAGAGATATTGATATTTCAAACAATTATTGTTGCATTTGAATTTTTCAAAAAGTCTACAGGTGACCAGGCAATCGCGATAGAAAATTTGTATTGAACAAAATGCGAGTAAGAAAGTTAAGTGGATGCCATTGTGGATATTAGTTTTCAATGAGACATTAATATTATATTTAATAAACCTTCCCAACCGAATGAAAATAAATTAGAACAAACTACAAAAAAATAATATTTATTAAATATTAAAAAGTTTTTTTGCGCGTAGATACCTATGTATTTTGCTCATAAACATGGAATTAGTAAACGTTATAGATAAACAAACAACATGCTACATCCAGCCTTGCGTATAAAAAATTGATTATTTAAAAATAGACGGACAAGGTCAAAACAAAATTCAATAATATTCTACTCTCTCAAGGCTTTTTTACGTCAGTTTAGCTGCCGCATTAGAAGTGTACAGTTGACCAGTTTTTGTATCTAATATTCCAAACATAAACTATTATTTGAGTGCGTTATCAGTAAAATAGATAATATGTTACGCGATGGTTTTAAAATATAAGCAAAAAATTTGACGACACAACTTTTCGTCATGTGACAATTTATTAAGGAATTACAATTTGTAAGTACGTTTTTTTAAGAAACACAGTATTGTTCAATAATTAATACAAATGTAGTCAAAAATGTTATTATAAATAAATTGGTGAGCAATATTTTGAAATATCACATTAATTATTAGTGAATACATATATAAAATGTTTGAAATAAAAATTAATATAAATTAATATATTTTGTTACGGATATTCTGATATCTTACGTAATATATATTATAGAGATACAAGTATTTTGATAGTTAAAAAAAATAATTTAATGATCCATTTCCATTCTTGCAGAAGCAACAACTTCACAATGGCTTTCAACTGTAATTGCACAATGCAAGCAGTGGCAGTTTTAACAGTAATTATCACTCTTGTAGTGTTAAATTTTAAATATAAATTATCGTACTGGTCCAAACGTGGAGTTGCCAGTTTACCGCATAGAATTCCGTTTGGCCATATCGCCGATCAAGTATTTCAGAAAAGATCACTTGGAGAAATTATTCAAGAATGTTATTTGAAGATGAAGCAAGCAGGCATGAAATATGCTGGTTTTTATTCGTTTACAGCACCGAGTTTAGTTATTATAGAACCTGAACTAATAAGAACAATTCTGACAAAAGAATTTCATAATTTCCACGATCGTTCAGTGTTCACCAATGAGAAAGTAGACCCGTTAACTGGGCATTTGTTTTTACTTAAAGGAGAAAAATGGCGATTTTTAAGAACTAAACTAACGCCAACATTTACATCAGGCAAAATGAAAATGATGTTCCAAACTTTAATCATGGCTGGTGAGCAATTAGATAAAACAATTCAAAAACAAGTTGATGCAGCTGAGCCAATAGAAGTCAAAGATATATTGGCGAGATTTACGACAGATGTGATTGGTTCATGTGCTTTTGGTTTGGATTGTAACAGTTTGCAAGATCCAAATGCAGAATTTCGAAGATATGGTAAAATGATATTTGATCTTAGTGTTTGGGATAGCCTGCGAAGAACAATTATATTTTCAATTCCAAAAGTTAATGTTTTCTTGAAACTACGTATAATTAATGAGAATATACATAATTTTTTCATGAAAGCGGTACATGATATCATTGCCTATAGAGAAAATAATAAAATCGAGCGCAAAGACTTTATGGATCTTTTGATAAAACTAAAGAATAATGAAAGTATAGATGATGAAGAAACATATGAGAACGTCAACGATAACAAAACAAATTCAGAACCAGGACTTACATTCAATCAAATTGCTGCTCAATGTTTCGTATTTTTTATCGCTGGGTTCGAAACTTCCTCGAGTACAATGACGTTTTGTTTATATGAATTGAGTGTGAACACTGATATTCAAACAAAGGCTAGGAAAGAAATCGTACATGTTCTACAGAAATATAATGGAAATATAACTTACGATGCGATTATGGAAATGCATTACTTAGATAAAATTTTTAAAGGTAATTACCATTATATATATATATATATATATATATATATATATATATATATATGTATATATATATATATATATATATATATATATATATATATATATATATATATATATATATGCAAAAAAGAAACTAAACTTATGTAATAAAATCATAATTCGAGTGATTAAATACTAATTTGTGTAACGTTTTATGTATTACAGAAACCCTCAGAAAGCATCCTATCGTACCTTTTCTGAATAGAAACTGTGTTAAAGAATTTAAAGTACCTGGCACAGATTTTGTTATAGAAGAAGGCACAAACATTTTTATACCAGTGTTGGGTATTCATAGAGATCCAGAGTACTATCCCGATCCAATGAAATTTGATCCTGAACGGTTCAGCGAAGAAGAAACAGTAAGAAGGCATAATTATACGTATTTACCATTTGGAGAAGGACCAAGAAACTGCATTGGTAAGTTTATAGCTATAACGAAGCCATCTAGTTGAAAGACAAAAAACATATTTCGTCGTCGATATATTTGTAAACTATCGATATATAATTTATTAGCGATATTTCTTTGATTTCGAATATTTATATCAAAATTTTCACTACTGTTACCCACTTTCCTTATCATATATAAATGAGTGTCTCACTTATAGAATATTCATTTGTAGTTTTAATATTCTTGAATTATTTAATACAGGAATGCGATTCGGACTGATGCAAGCAAAGGTTGGCTTAGCAATTTTGATAAAGAATTACAATTTCACATTACATAAGAAGCTCGAAGAACCACTTCAAATAAATCCAAAAGGATTTGTATTATCAACGAAGGAGACAATATGGCTTGACGCAAAAAGAGTATAGACTATTATTTATTGTAGTTATGTTATTATAGTACAGGTATCTTTTGGTAATAATTTCAAATTTACCCATTATTTGTAAAAATTTGGTAGTTTTAAGTTAATAAATATTTTTTCATTCTTTTATTCATGGTTTTACTACTTTGCAAATATTTAAATTTAAGCTTAATCTATCTATCTCGTTAAGAATATGTGAAAGATAAATTAGAATATCCGCACTTGCAGGTACTGAACTTTCTTATAATTATTTTGTTTTGATAAAGGGGATATATAAATTGGAAATGGGTAAAAGGCAAGACAGCAATTATTAAAAAAAACGACTAGAGTAAACATGCACTTTCGGTTATATATATATTTTTCGAAAATAGTAGCTTAATTTCCATTTTTCTTGCAGGCATATACAAATCCAGTTTAAAGATTCATTATATTACTTTCAACCGTTTATGCTGTAGAACGCGTGCGTGCACACAAGACACAAACACACGCGCGCACAAGCACACACACGCGCTCGACCACACACACACGCGCTCGACCACACACACACGCGCATGTACAGACAAACACACACACACACGCACGCACTGACTACTCAGACTTGATACCAGGAAATTCAAAAGGTTTATTACCGTTAAAAACTCGAGATCGAATTTTTCATAATTACAATACTTAAATATTACTTCGCATAAGAAAGTATCAATATATAATTTGATGATAGTAAATTAAAGTATGTGTAGAGAAAAAAGATCAGTATATCAACTCGTGACTTCGGTAAACAAACGAATAAACAGTAGATTTCATCTGCAATATACTTACACTCAACCTATTTTATATCAATATATAAATATTTGATAAGAATTATTGAAAATTGTAACGTTATGATTATTATAAAACGTACTAAACAATATTTTTAAAAAAATTATATGTACAGACTTGTAAAAAACTTATTACCAATACAACAATTTAAAAAGTTACAGTTTTAAAATATTACAGGCTCTCTTAAACGGATTGTGATGTGTATTATAGTTATTACTTTAGTGATTTACATATAATTTAGACTGTAAGTATTTACTGTAAACTTATTACTATTTGGTAAATGTGTTATGGTCCCATATATCTTCAAGAAGGCATAATTTTGGAGAAGGAGCAAGAATCTGCATTGGTAAGTTTGTAGCTATAAAGAAGTGTTTCTTATGATAATGTGCTGAAAATAAAGATATGCTTCCAAGTTTAACCAAGTTTAACCCATCTATCATATTAAAAATATATAAAAGATATATTTTTATATAAACATATGAAGTAAGTTGCTCTTTGAAGTAAATATAGAAATTGCTACGACATATATTTTTATTCAATGACTGAATAGCACACATTTTAATTCTATATCGGTTGTATAAAAAATTCTTGATCCCCGAAGTTCTTGCACTACTTATTATCTTCTCTTAAACACTAACAATCAAATTTAAGTAATGTGTAAATATTATGTACGTCTATGTGCTGATTAACAACTTGTGTTTTCTTATCAACCAACCACTTCGTTCTTGATATCTTTGTAATTCTGGAATTTTAATTTTCTTACAATGAGAAAATCAAAAAATAAAAAAAAAATTTTTTTCTTAAATTATACTTAAAGTTGTAAAGCATAAGTGACAATACAAATTATTCTCGAAAAAATGTTTTTTACGATTTATTTTGGGGCAGATGCTAGGCGACTATCAGCGCGCTCCTATGTGCAAGCATTCAGCCAGAAACTACAACTCTATCTTTAAACGCGTTTTTCTCGAAACCGTGTTTTTGAAACTGGGCGAAAACAGTACGCCTCAATCAATAGACATGAATCTTTTACCATCTTAATAAATAGACATTTTTCTATTGAACATCGTAAATTTATTTTCATGGTGGCTAGTTTTTTTTTTTTTATTAACAAATTCATATGCGATTTTTAGTTAAAAATCGTACGTCATTTCTACAAAAATCAATATTTTTAAATTCGGCTACGTTGTCCGAGAGCTTATATATTTCAGATTTATAAAATGTCATTTTGGTCTCAGGTCAATTAGTGGCTGCTCAACCCTTATGTCCGATTAGTGCTACTTCTAGAAACCTTCATAGGTTGGATGACACTAGCGCCCCCAATTTCATATATTTGGTAATGAAAAAAATTCATAATGTAGTCAAATATATGCATAATAAAGACATGTAAACGATTTTTATACTAGATGTACACATTAGTCAAAATAAAATCTAAAAAGACCTTTTTTTTCTAGCTCTAGAGGGCGCATACTCTAACTGCCCGGCGGTTGGTGTCACAAATCATTGGACTGTCAAATCGTATAGTCATCCTGCCCGAATTTAAATTTTAAGAAATCCGCATTTTAGAAGGTAGATTCACAAAGGCAAAAAATAAGAAGAATAAAAAATTCTTAGATATTTTATTTAAATGTATAAATATAAAATTATTTTATTTATTATTATTGGACCATGATAATCAACTTTAAACTAAACTGTATTTTCCCTATTGATACATTGTTACCTGTAATAATAATTTCCCAGAAATGTACCAATTTCTAATCTTCCTGTTTAATACGTACTTCTCGTAAAACTAGGCAATTTAAGAGGGTTAGTGAACCTTTTTTTTATAACCGATGGTTCGGGCAAAATGAAAGGTCAAAAAAGGTACAAACCCAACCGCCGGGCAATTTGAGTATGCGCCCTCTAGAGTGACCCCTTAATAGATAAACTATTTAAAAATTGCATATTCTTGCTTGTAATATATTTAAAATATGTTTAATGACAAAATTTCATTAGTATTTCAAATAATATTCACAGTGTCTCGCACTGAATAATCTTATACTTATTTAAAAAAGAAAATTAAGCCAAAGATGTGCGAATGATTAATATCTTTCAATTTCAGTGTAACACCGTTACACCGCTTCGGTGATGACTGCAAAAAAAAAAAAAACGGCTACAGAAAACAAGCACTTCAGGTTTCCATTCCATTCAAAAATAGATTTTCTTACCAGGCATATCCAAATCTTAATTTTATAGTGGGTTTATACAGAAGAAATTAACGCTACATTTAACATTATCGCTATATTTAAGGCTACGATAAAGATAAACACCATGTTAACCAATGTTGTCGTTTATACAGAATTTAAGACTACATTTCTTTTTAACGCTAAGCTAACAAGTTGGCCAACTTTTATCTTTCTTACTAAGAGAGATGAACAAAACCTCGTTCTTTCTTTGCCTAAGATCAGTTCAGTTTGAAAAACGCATCTGCGCAAGCGTGACCGGGTGTACATGTGTTGACAAGCACAACATGTCAGTTTCGTGCTCTTTTTGCATTGGCTTTTGTTTACCTGCTATATTGTTGTTTATAATTGTTATTTTAACATAATGGACGCTTCGGGATCTGCGGCCCCAATGTGTTTGGATGAACCGAATGGACCCGTTAGCCACGTCGAAGTGACCGAAATACTTGGACGTGAACAGAGGAAAAAACTATTCGAGTCATCTGCAGATGCAAGCATCGAAGGTGCATGTCTGTCGTTGGTAGAATACTATAGTGCCAAAAGGACCGAAGAGGACTCAGACATATTTGGAAAAAGCGTTGGCGTATTAATGAAAAATGTGTCGCCAAACATGAAGAAACGTAGGCAAAAGAAGATTATGGATATAGGACAGCGAGTAAATTATATAAATATATTAGTTAAATACTTTTTATTATGTTGTTTTATTTAAAAATATTTCCAGTTCTTTTTCCTATTTTCCGCAAACAAAATTCACATTTGTTATATACGACTTTGGTAGGTACTGAGGTTAGCATAAGTAGAAATAACTTCTAAATAAACTATTATAATGTATTGAACCAAAATAATATAACTAAAATACAGTCATTTTAATTTAATAGTCTTTCGGCAATAGAGATTTTTGCCATGGTACCGAACCAAAATAACTAGCCAAATGTTCTCTGTAAAAACGTTCCGAATCCATTTTTATTGAAAGAAATAAAAACCACTATATGTATCACAAAAGGAAAAATGTTTTCGCAAATCATAAAAATATAGCCTCAAAAAACAAGTTGACACTTGCAAATGTCAAACACGGAAACCATTATGCGCATGCGTTAATTTTGTTAGCTTAGCTGTATAAACGCCAGTTTTTTTTCTTAGTAAAATGCAGCGTTAAATGTAGCGCTAATGTTAAATGTAGCGTTAATTTTTTCTGTATAAACCCACTATAATAGTGTTTCATAATTTTACCCTCAACCGTTTAGGCTCTCTCTTACACACATACGTACACATGAGTGTGTATCTTGTTCAATACAATGCTTTTCATTAGTTATAAGGTAACACATATGCAACATACATCTTCTTTTAATTCAAAATATCTCAACGTATTAAATATACCAAAAATATTTATAAATTTGATCAATGTTTTCTTAGACAAAGGTCATATAAATATTAACCCTCACTGATAAGTGCTAGAGTATTAATATTATTTAATATGTATGATAGATAAAAGTGTTACTTCATTTTCTATTTTTTTTATATAGGTACACTCTTAGAAGAAATAATGAAATGCGATGCTACGTTTGATGTGCATAGTATTTTATTTTAAATTTTTTTATTTTATTGGAATCCACATTTCAGTTTCATGTTGAGATATTGTATGGAGGAAATAGAGTGTGCCCTTGAAGATATTCCAATCTTATATCGTAATTACATATCATTATTTTCGATATTATCGTACATGCTCATAACTATTAAACACAACACATAAGAGCCGCTGCTCGCAGAGTTCGATGTAGTATCATCATAGAACGTAATGGAAAAGTGAAAAAGTGTTGCTTAATTTTATTTTGCTGCTCTTTGATTAATACGATACAAGAGTTAAGTTATATTTATGTTTTAATAAATTCGACATTTTATATATTATCAAGTGAATTATTTCTAATTACTATCAAACTACAAACGAATTAAAAGATCAGGTAAATATTTAGTTATACAATAACATAACATTATTTTGTCTATGATACCTAAATATATGATTTCCATAATTAGTAAATTTTATTGAGTTGCTTAATCATTGCCGGTAAATATACAATTATGAATTTTGATTAACAGTAGGTACTATGATCAAGAATCAATGCCATTTAGTTTATATTTATATACATATATATATATATATATATATATATATATATATATATATATATATATATATATATATATATATATATATATATATATATATATATATATATTAATTGTCGAGAGATAAATAGAAATACATTAATATATCAAAATTATTATATTTATTTTTGATAGTTTATTTTTTCAATTACCTGAGAAATGGAATGATATTCTATAAATAGTTATTGCAAAATAAAATCTGTGTACTGTAGATAATAACATGGATATTTGTAAAAAAATATTTCTTAATTGACGCGTTTATAAATTCGGTACTTTCAACAGAATATTCATTTTGGAAAAACTCTAAAGTATAAACTTGTGTATAAGATAAGATATAGACACAAGTCATATATTATGTATTATTTGATTTGGATAACAGTCTGAAGATTTTAATATTTAATCGTCTGGTATCTGTGGAAATTGTGATAAAACAGCGACTTTCTAGCCTGGTTATTGGTCAGAATAGCAACAACTAAATGTGTTCACTAAAATTACAATGTACGAATTTAATATATTTAAAATCAATGTTTTAAAGATGTATTTACTATAAAAATACAGTATGTATTTATATATAAATTATGATAAGAGATTGATAATATAGTTTAATTTTATTTTGAATTACTGTATTACTCAGCAATTTTTTATTTATTTAGTTTATTTCAGATTTATGTAACAATCATGCTTTCGATAAATTTATCTTTAGCAGATATATCTATATTCTTCACAACATTAATACTTGTAGCGTATGTCTATTACAAATATAAATTTTCGTATTGGAAAAGGAAAGGAGTAATTAGTGTAGAACCGACAATACCATTTGGAAACCTAAAACCTTTAGTTCTGCAGAAACAGAATATTGGTGAAGTTGTCTCAAATATTTATTTCGAACTAAAGAAAACAGGTTGTAAATATGGGGGTTTCTACTCATTGACGAAGCCAACATTTGTACCGTTAGATTTGGATCTAATTAAACTGATCCTTACCAAAGAATTTCAAAGTTTTCATGACAGAGACATCTATTGTGATGAAGAAAATGAACCGTTGACTGGAAATTTAATATTCTTACCCGGTATAAAATGGCGTAATTTAAGAAATAAACTATCACCGACATTTACGTCCGGTAAAATGAAAATGATGTTTCCAACTTTTCTGGCGTGTGGAGAGCAACTATCGGAGATAATGGGTCACGCAACAAATGATACTGATGCCATGGATATGAAAGATATTTTAGCACGATTCACCACTGATGTTATTGGTTCATGTGTATTCGGTATAGAATGTAACAGTTTAAAAGATCCAAATGCGGAGTTTCGAAAATATGGGAAAATGGTATTTGTTAGCACTCTAAGAGATAGTCTCGTAAGAATGTTATCATTTGCAGGCGATGGTATTATGAAATTATTCAAATTGAAACTTTTCCGTCCGGAATTATCTGACTTTTTTATCAACGCTATCAAAGAGACAATAGACTACCGTGAAAAACACAATATCGATCGGAAAGACTTTATGAGCCTTTTAATTCGATTGAAAAATAATCAGTCAGTTGAAGATGACAAAATGGATTCAAATATTAAAAAGGATGCAACTGAGAACTTTACACTTAACGAATTAACGGCACAAGCGTTCGTTTTTTTCTTTGCTGGATTTGAAACATCTTCTAGCACAATGACTGTAGCGTTATTCGAACTGGCTCAAAATCAACAAATTCAAGACAAATTACGAAATGAAATTGATATGGTTCTGCAAAATCATAATGGAAAGATGACTTATGAAGCATTCATGGACATGAAATATTTGGATCAAGTCATAAAAGGTTTGTAAATATTAATTACAGTAAGACCCCGCTTAGCGCTGATCCGCTTAGTGCTGTTCCGGTTTAACGCGGTTTTATCGGAATAGTGGGATTCCCCAAAAATTACACACAGCGTTGGGCTTTCGCGTAATTCATAGTAATTTATCTTCATTGCTTCTTCACTGCGGTGTTACACATACGTATTTTTATTGTTTTAAAGCCATTATGTACATGATGAGATGACCTCGTTTAGCGCTATTTCGTATAACGCTCTCCTTTGATGGAACGTATACCCCGCGTTAAGCGGGGTCTTACTGTATATTAATATCCTGTAACTTATTGAACAAACAAATATGCATGATGAAATTTTCGTCGAACAACCAATTCTTTCATTTCAAACTCTCCACAACTGGGTTAACTTATAATGCTTATAAAGAGTATGAATAAATATTTTCGTAGGTTTTTCGTTCATTTGAAGAATATAGTAATTTCTAATACAGTGTAATGGATAAACTTACTTCGTCTATACAATTTTGCAAATACTTATATGAATTCGTTGTTACAGAAACATTGCGTAAATATCCTACTGCCCCGTTATTAAATCGTAAATGTACTCAAGACTTTAAAGTGCCCAACACAGAACTTACCATTGAGAAGGGAACTGTACTCTTCGTTCCTGTTCTGGGTATTCATCGAGACCCGGAATATTATCCAGATCCATTAAAATTTGATCCAGAACGTTTTGATGAAAGCAAAAAACTCCATAGAAATCCATATACTTATATGGCATTTGGTGAAGGACCAAGAAATTGTATTGGTAAATTTAATATTTAACAATAATTCACAAAATATTCTCTACTCTTTAATTATTATTTGTTGAAATTAAAAATACTTCTTTACAGGTATGCGTTTTGGTTTACTGCAAACAAAAGTAGGATTGGTCACACTTCTTCACAAGTATAAATTCTTCCTTAATCCAAAAACGAAGCAGCCATTAAGATTTGATCCAGCTAATTTTATATTAATTAATAGAGACACTATTTGGTTTAAGATTGAGAAAGTATAAATATTGAGTAACTAATAAGAATCAAAATGAAATGAGATAATCACTATTAATTTCTAATGTGAGATAAAAATTCAATTTCTTCAATACATCTTCAAATATATGAAAAAACTAATTTGAAATAAATTAATGCATATATGTTTTTTGCTCATTAAAAGACTGTAAAATATACATACATACTTAATCTCATATCATAAAATATTATGCGTGTACAATGTACTTGTACCATCCTTGATGTATGGTAGTGAATGTTGGGTGTGGCAAACCAAGCATAGAAAGCGTGTGACTGCTGTTGGAATGAAAATGTTGAGAGGTATTTGTAATATATCGAGGAGAGACAGAAAGCGGAATACGTGGGTGTATGAGCAGTGCGATGTCGTAAGAAATGTCGTACACAGAATAGGTGCGAGTCAAATGAGAAGGTACGGCCATATCGAAAGAATGTCGAATGAAAGATTGACAAAAAGGATTTATGTGGAAGACATGAATTGTGTGAGAATGCGAGGCCGGCCTAGGAGTAAATGGATAAACATGATTAAGAATGAGCTGCGTGAACGACAAGTTGCGAGCAAGAAAAATAGAAGGACATGTATGAATAATTTAATGGGTTTGAATGAAACGAAGGAAGTGTGTATGGATAGAGTTGAATGGCGTAAGATTTTAAAGTTGTGAAAGTATGTATAGATCTGGTGAATGTTAAGGGTTTTCTGCCACCCTATTTGATGGGATTCGGCGTGATGATATGTATGTGTGTATGTATAATTAATTACATATGATATAAACATTTTATAAATAATATAAGTAGTTTAGAGGTTTACTCAGTAGTCGACAAGTCGTGGTTTTACATAATGTAGCCTTCATTTTTCAGTTATCGCTAGTTATCTGATGATGTCCATTAAATGGTTGAAGTAAGTCGCAATTTTGTTTTTAATTATATGTTTTGTAATCAAGATGTATTTAATCATCAATTTTCCTGCAATTATTTAAGTTTTTTGTTTTTCTATTAAAAAATTGACAGGCACAGTTGATACGATTTATGTAAAAATAAATATAATAAGAAGAAATTTCAAGAGCCATTTTCTTGTTTCCGGTACCGTTTGAAAAAAAAAGTTTCAAATAATAGTTGTACTAAATGCTGATATCTATAATTTTTATTCTAATAATTTTTCTGAGTAATTACAGAAACCGCAAAATATGACTAAAGTAAACATGCACTTCCGGTCGGAATATTGTTTTCAAAATTAAGAGGCTTTCCTGCCAGGCACCTACAAATATTAAGATTAAAGCGCTCACACACACACACACACACACACACACACACACACACACACACACACACACACACACACACACACACACACACACACACACACACACACACACACACACACACACACACACACACACACACACACACACACACACACACACACACACACACACACACACACACACACACACACACACACACACACACACACACACACACACACACACACACACACACACACACACACACACACACACACACACACACACACACACACACACACACACACACACACACACACACACACACACACACACACACACACACACACACACACACACACACACACACACACACACACACACACACACACACACACACACACACACACACACACACACACACACACACACACACACACACACACACACACACACACACACACACACACACACACACACACACACACACACACACACACACACACACACACACACACACACACACACACACACACACACACACACACACACACACACACACACACACACACACACACACACACACACACACACACACACACACACACACACACACACACACACACACACACACACACACACACACACACACACACACACACACACACACACACACACACACACACACACACACACACACACACACACACACACACACACACACACACACACACACACACACACACACACACACACACACACACACACACACACACACACACACACACACACACACACACACACACACACACACACACACACACACACACACACACACACACACACACACACACACACACACACACACACACACACACACACACACACACACACACACACACACACACACACACACACACACACACACACACACACACACACACACACACACACACACACACACACACACACACACACACACACACACACACACACACACACACACACACACACACACACACACACACACACACACACACACACACACACACACACACACACACACACACACACACACACACACACACACACACACACACACACACACACACACACACACACACACACACACACACACACACACACACACACACACACACACACACACACACACACACACACACACACACACACACACACACACACACACACACACACACACACACACACACACACACACACACACACACACACACACACACACACACACACACACACACACACACACACACACACACACACACACACACACACACACACACACACACACACACACACACACACACACACACACACACACACACACACACACACACACACACACACACACACACACACACACACACACACACACGATTCATTTTGGCATGGCGTCTGTTTATGTATGTGTGTGTATGTGTGTGCTTTACAACCTAAACGGTAGCAGATATAATTAGAAAACTTTTAACTTAAGATTTGTATATGCCTGACAACAAAAATCTTCAATTTTTGATAACAATATTCACACCAATCATTTTTTGTGGTTTCTGCAATAATTCAAAATCTGTTGCACTTCCAGCGAAAAACAGTCAGAATAGACATAAAAGATTTTCATATATCAAACAATTTTTGTATGAATTTCGCACATATATAAATAAAATTTGTATCAGAAAGTTCTGTGCAAGCCATTGCGGATATATTTTTATTTAGCTGAGCTGTTTACAGACGATCTGTTGTGTTAAGAAATTTTTTTCTTGGTACATAGTAACAAGTTCGTTTTGAATTACTTACTAATTGATTATCATTATTTCTCAAATTTAATTAACTTGTCGGATATCAAAAGGTTAAATTTTTTTCTAGTGTATATCACTCGTTTTTATGATTTACATATTTATACATAGTCAATATCTATTTTATAATATCTAGTTTTCCTTCATCGAATTGGGTATTCCCAGCAAACTACTATATATAAGCAATGTAAACTTAGATTATATGATATTGATGCTTATGTAAATTAAATAGAATGTGGTCATTTATATTTTTGCTTGGTGCTTGTTCACTTTTGATTCAAACAAATTTAATCTTGGCGGGCAAGACTGATGACAGTAAGTACTAATTTAATTTAGAATTACTTAAAATATGCAACTTTTTATTTAATAATTTACTATTTTATATATCTGCGAATATTGTCTCCATAATGCTTTAATCCTAATTTAATATTTATATGATCAAAATGATCGTAAATACAAATACACCTAAATAACTAAGTTAATAGACAACTATAAAAATCTATAATATTATAGTAATCAAATGAACGCTTTATTTTCATAGTCTCTTGATTAATAGTGTATATGTGTCTTCAGAATGTAATGAATATATTCAATCTGCAAAAACTGCAAGAAATAAGCGAGACCTAGGAAAAATTGAAGCTTCACCAAATGAATTCCCACATATGGTAATTATATTTATCACCACTGTTGTCATCTGCAATATTTTGAGATAACGTAACATTTCTGACGGAAAAATATTATGTGCCTCTTTCTTGTAACCAATGCTTTTTTGAAAAAAATTTCAAACAAATATTTATGAAACAATAATATCTCTATTTTGCTTACTAACTACTTTTGCTGTAAGTGGAAACATTTTTCTGGCTATTGCAAGATTCGCAAGAAATGAGTAGACATGCGTTGCCGGTTAAAATTTTTTTATTAAAAAATCTGTCGTTTTTTTGTCAGGCATATGCAAATATTTACACAAAGAGAAAGGTACACGTTATTTCAAAAATAATCAGAATCGTTTTTGGAAAAGTCCGCTGATTATTTGGTTTAATGATAGCAAAATGATTAGTAAATATTAACTTGACCTAATAAGGTCAGCAGCTGACAAAAATATCAATAGCGTTATATTATAAATAAATTACAATTATATATATGATTGAATTTATAAATATTTTCGTAGTAACAAAGATTAATATTGATCCGTTTTCTTTAAGGCTGCTCTATTATACAATGATAATGATGTAAAGTGTGGCGGATCACTGATAAGTGATCAATTTATTTTGACTTCAGCAGTATGTGTTGTCCCTGGGAGAAATAAGTAAGAAACCTCTTTATTATTTTTACATACACATAATATTTTTATTGAATGATACCATGCATGGTATGTATTCATGTTTTTAACTTATTCTTTGTCTTACTTAAATAACGATAATTGAACATATGATATTGCTGGAAGGTTAAAAGTGAATGTTGGAAAGGAACCACGATGATTTATAGGAATGTGGTTTTATTGTGAGCAAGTGGAATACAAGAACGTGTATGAATAATCTGATGAATTTGAATGAAGCGAAAGAAGTGTGAAAGAGAGTAAGGATTATCTACTTTCCGTTTGATGAGAATTGGCATGATGTTATGTATGTATGTATATGTGAATGTATTTTAATGGAACAAAAAAAGCATAGTTATAAATTAGTATTAGAAGAAATGGATTACTAATAACATTTAGTATTTGTTAGTTATCAAGTTAAGAAAGTTCGTCTTGGCATAAACGACATAAGCACGTCAAATAACAACGCAAATATCCAAGAAATATCAATATCAAAAATATTTACGCATCCAGATTTCAAACTACCAATAAAATATAATGATATTGCTCTAATTCAATTGGAACATAAAGTTAACATTACGAAATCAGTTCGTCCAGCGTGTCTGCAAACAGATCCTAATTTAAATGTGAATTCTGTCATTGGAACTGGGTGGGGAACAACCAGTTTTGCTGGAGAAAAAGCTAACCAATTACAAAAAGTTACACAAGACTTATTTACTAATGAAGAATGCCAGAAATCTTACTCCCCAATTAGATATTTATCTAAAGGTATCACTGATAATATGATATGTTCTGGTGGAAAAACAGAAGCAAAAGCGACATGCAGTGTAAGTATTTTACGTTTACAAACACACTCAAGCTGAGCGATATTTTTGTACAAACTATGGAACTTATAATATGCATACAACATTGCAAAATTGTTATACAATCACACCTAAAGAGTAATCATTTATTTTAAGCAAAATTATTTACTTTTCGTTGAAATTTTGAAAATAGTTATAATTATACATCAAAATGTATTTGAAAAGAGCGAAATATCGACAGTTTTCGACCGAAAATTTGTCTCGAAAAGTGTGCTATAACGGCCATTTGTGCAAATATTATAATATGCTTCTTTTCAGGGTGATGGCGGTGGACCATTACAAATTCTGCACCAAGATCAAACTGATGTTTATAATATAGTTGGTGTTATTTCCTTTGGAAAATCATGTGGTGTGGTGGGTGTACCTGAAGTTGCAACTAGAGTTTCTTCTTATATTTCATGGATTGAGAGTATCGTATGGCCATAAAATTTAATATATATTTGTTGTTCAACTGTAAATAGATGTATTACAATTAAACATTACTTATTTCCGTTTTTGTTGCGCGTACACTCTTTAGTTAAATAAAAAAAAACACTAGCATCAGTGTACAATATTAATGAAACACATTTTAATTACAACATACATACATATTTAAGAATGATGGAAAGCCCTTCCCAATTATTATCATCTTGCTACTCCTACGACAATCAAATTATCACAATTTTCGTACACACCCTTCTACTTCTGTTACTTATCACATTTTCCCACTTATTTCAAACGCGACTCTCACTATTCATCTACCACTAATAAATTTTAAAATTCTCGTTTCACTCCTAATTAAAATTTCAAGTCAATTTAAATACAATACTATCTGTAATCATATTTTTTTACGTATAGTATATTTTTTAAAATATTCTGTTCGAATCATTTTTTTTATAAAACATAAAAGTACCTATTCTGTTACCAAAACGAAATAAGCACAACAGCAATTTCGTCAAGTGGTGGTCAAGGCAGAATGAGTGATGTATAATTCGATGTTACAGTGATCTGCACCGAGGTTAAACGGCAACACATTTGCCAGACTAAATTGAACAACCTTGATGTGTATGTTATTAAATAATTTATCTAAACTTGTTTCTAACTAGATACGTTAGTCATATACGTATATTTGTTATTAACAGATGTTTTTGGACAGTATTTCTATAAATTTGGTTTAAAAATTATTGTATTATTATTCAACAACAAGTGTATAAGGTAAGAAAGAGAAAACACCATATTTTAGATTAATTGTAATGTTTTAAGTTACGTAATAGTTATCTTGACATTTAACTGACATTGAATACCATTTGTAAATAAATATTTAAATGCCGTCAGTTTTATAAATAAATTATCAAGATCTATATATTTTTTGTCATAAATAAATAAAAGATTGTTTTAATTATAAATTTTATCCTATTATGAAGGAAAAAGAAAAATTGTATTGTTAACTTGATGTTCCATTATAATATGCATCTTATGAACTTAATTTTAACAACCAACTTCATTTATCTCTTTTTATAAATAAATTCAAGTTTAAGTAATAACTGCTTTACACAATTTCTAATTTTGCTACTTAACAATCTGGGATAATCTTGGTAATATATGTTTTAATTGATGTTACATAATAGAATGCCTACACCTGCACAGAATAATAGGGTAATTATTTTCATAGTGCTTCTAAAATTACAGATTATCAAGTTGTGATGTGGCTGCAAACAGTTTTACTCAACACATTTTATGTGCTTTTGTTTATTTTTTCAACAATATATATTTATTTTAAATATATATACAATCATTGGGCGAAAGAAAATGTTCCATATTTGGAACCAATATTTCCGTTCGGAAATGTAAAATCTCTGATATTAGTGAAAAAATGTTTTGGTGATTGTTTCGCAGATATTTACAACGATATGAAACAAAAATCTAAATATTTTGGTGGCTTTTATATGTTTTCCAAGCCTAATTTGATAGTAATTGATCCAGATATTATAAAAACTATACTTGCAAAGGAATTTGCTCACTTCTCAGATAGAGCAATGTATAGCGACGAAGCAAGTGATCCGTTAAGCATAAATTTAGTTGCTATTAAAGGATTGAGATGGAAAACATTACGGGCAAAAATGACACCGACTTTTACGTCTGGAAAAATGAAGATGATGTTTCATACTATTTTGAATTGCACCAAGGAATTAACAAGCGTTTTAGATGACCATATTGAAGCAAAACAACCGATAGATATTCGAGAAATGTTCGCGAGATTGGCTACGGATACAATTGCATCGTGTGCATTTGGTTTGGACTGTAACAGTCTTAGAGATCCAGATAACGATTTCAGGAAATACGGGAAAAGAATTTTCGAATTTACAGTAAAGGATTCAATTTTGAATATGATGTCAACTAACTGTCCCGAACTTCTCAGATTTCTTCAGATACCCTTGACAAGTCCAGAAGTAACAACATTTTTCATGAACATCCTAAACCAGACAGTAGAATACCGAGAAAAAAATAATGTGACTAGAAAAGATTTTCTGGACTTGATGATACGTTTAAAAAATAAACAAAGTGTTTTGGATGACGAAGATGCCATAAAAGAATATGAAACTGGTATTTCGTTTAATGAACTGGCAGCGCAATCATTTGTATTTTTTGCTGCTGGTTTTGAAACTTCATCTTCAGCATTGAATTTTTGTTTATACGAGTTGAGTTGTAACACAGATATTCAAGAAAAAACCAGAGCTGAAATAAATAAAATATTAAATCAACATGGCGGAGAGCCAACATATGAAGCTGTAATGGAATTAAAGTATATGGACAAAGTATTTAATGGTAAGAAAATAGATTATGCCAACACATTGAGCTCGCATTTAGAATAACGTGAATAACGAAAATACTTCATTTGTTTCATTTTGAAGATACATCAATTTCTTCATGTATGCTCTTATATACCGCTTGTTTAAGGGCCGGCGACACCAAAAACGGCGATTTTCATTGTTTTATGGCATGTGTAATTACTAATTGGGATCACATGGAGACATAATTTTTATTTGTAGTTGAAGCTTAATCTATGGTCAAACCATAGATGATTTTAAATAATTTTTAAAAAATCAGTTTTACACTTATTCAATTAATCTCACTCCGCAATTCTCATCGTCATGCATGTACTAGAAACATACGGATCTCATTTCTTATCAAATCGACTAAATAGTACGATACACCAAAAGAAACCTTAGAATATCAAGAAGCTAGTAAGATAGCTTTCATTTATAATGATTTTATTTTAAGTGCACAAAAAAATGTAATACATTTTGCGAACAACTTCTACTAGAATCAATAATTTTTTTTTGATATTTTTAGAACGAAATCCGGGAGAAAAACAATCTTACTTTCTTCTTCGTGTATTGGAGAATATGTATAATTTTTGTTGTTACACAATTCTTCCGAATTTAAGAGAAAGGTACATTTTTAAACTTCTCCTATACCAACACATGTTAATTATAGTTTCAACTGCTACTAAAAGAGCGCAGTGCATGTTATGAATTGTAACGTGCAATTTTCATGTATCTCTACAGTGGGGGATGCGAAGTCAAGTATCCCCACTTCAAAGTGTATAAAGCAGTAGTATCTTGTATAGAAATATTCTATCGCCTGTTTTATATTATTATAATAATATGACTCAGATATAAAACTGCATAAAATTGTTTTGTAAATTCAATTAAAACGATTTAAATTTAAGGTACGGTCTGGAATTTGCTATTAATAACATTTTGAAAATGTTTAGTGATGGAAAGTATGATTGCGAGATTGAAAGAAGAGTGTCTACTGGCTGTAAGATTTTGTTAGCTCCAGGAATGTTTGCGAAAAATTTTAATATTTTTAAGGATGCAAGATTATGCGTATACTTGTCATCCTTGACGTATGGTAGTGAATGTTAGGTTTGGCAAACCAAGCATAAACATCTGCAGTGTCATGCACCGAACTTTCTTATGCGCATATGGGTTAAACCACATCGTAGTTACATTATTTTTATAATTTATAATATTTGTTCTAACCTCGCTTTTACACTAAATATATTTCTTAGAATAAATATTAAATGTCAAACTTCAAATTATTTAAGTCTATTTTGTTAAACAATTGACAGGCGCAGATGATACGATTTATGTAACAATATATATAATAAGCAGAAATTTATTTTGAAACCACTACTTTTTTTGGAAAAAAGATTCAAACAAAAGTTGTGTTAAATATAAATATCATGAATTTTTGTTCACAAAAATTTTCTGTAACTCTAACCATTTCTGAGTAATTGCAGAAACTGCAAAAAATGACTAGAGTAAACATGCACTTCCGGTCGGAATATGGCTTTCAAAAATAGGAGGTTTTCGTGCCAGGCACATACAAATCTTAAGTTTAAGATTTCATAATTTTCCCTTTAGCCGTTTGGGCTGTAGAGCGCTCACACAAACACACACACACACACACACACACACACACACACACAGACGGACGTCATTCCAAAAATAGTCGGAATCGATTCAGGGAAGGTCAAAACGTATATTTCCGTTAAAATCTCGAGTTCGAAATTTTTCATGATTACAATACTTACTTATACTGCGTATAAGAAAGTAAAAAGCGTGTAACTGCTGTGAAAATGAAATTTTTAAGAGATATTTGTGGTGTATCTAGGAGAGACAGAAAGCGGAATACGTGGGTGTATGAGCAAATGTACCTTAATTAGTTACGAGTAAAATGAGATTATATGGCCATATCGAATAAATTCCGAATTAAAAATTAACAAAAATGATTTATGTGGTAGAGATGAATGGTGTGAGAATGTGATGCTATCCTCGGAGTACATGGATAAACATGATTGAGAATATATTCAGTACTATTTAGTGGTAAATATAGAATATATCTTTGGAGGAGATAGAACAGAGAACAGATTTTATTTTTAAAACATTTTATTTTTCTGTGCATTTTAATCCTTTTGGAATTCTTCTTAAAATTATTTCCGGTAACATACAGTTATGAAAAAAATTTATTAATTTGGATTTCATATCTGTCGCCCAAAATTCATCGTCTTTATCAATTTTCTGAATAAATATTGGTTCGTTCACACCCACAAATAATATTAAAAAGAATGCTTCTTTTTACAAATATGCAACTGCCCTTGTATCTAAAGGAAGAAAAACATTTATGTATATTACTTTTTTTTCAAATAACTAAATAGTAACTTAATTACCTGATAGAAATAATTGTGTGTTTTTACTTTCTTATACGTACCATAAGTAAGTATCGTAATCATGAAAATTTTCGAACTCGAGATTTTAACGGAAATATACGTTTTGACCTTCCCTGAATCGATTCCAATTATTTTTGGAATGACGTCCGTCTGTGTGTGTGTGTGTGTGTGTGTGTGTATGTGAGCGCTCTACAGCCCAAACGGCTAAAGGAAAAATTATGAGATTTATTTATGCCTGGCAAGAAAACCTTCTATTTTTGAAACCAATATTCCGACCGGAAGTGCATGTTTACTCTAGTCATTTTTTGCAGTTTCTGCAATTACTCAAAAACGGTTGCAGTTACAGAAAAATTGTTACAGTAAAAATTATAGATATCAGCATTTTGTACAACTTTTATTTGAAACTTTTTTTCCCAAACGGTTCCGGAAACAAGAAAATGGCTCTTGAAATTTCTTCATATTACATTTAATTTTAGATAAATCGTATCATCTGCGCCTGTCAATTGTTTATCAAAAAAACAAAACAGACTTAAATAATTTGAAGTTTGACATTTTATATTTATTTAAGGAAATATATTTAGCGTAAAAGTGTTCCAAAGGTCAGAACAAATATTATAAATTAGAAAAATAATGAAACTATGATGTGGTTTAACCCATATGCGTATAAGAAAGTTCGGTGCATGACACTGCAGATGACTTTTAATGACAGTTGGTTATAGGCATACTGTAAACATATATTTTTATTTTTCGCTGCTTCTTCCAAAGATATGTTTTTACTTATTAAACTTCAACAATCGAATCTTCTTCTTCAATATATGCGTCAGGACTAGCTGCTAGGAAACCAAATTCTTGGTCAATATATAAACCACTAGCAGTAACTTTTTTATTTGTCATTGCTTCAAAGATATTGATTGCAATGTATTCATTATCTATTCCATACTTCATGTTATATAGAATTTCATTTTATATAGAAAATTCTTTCTGATTTTGCGAGAATAAAATATGTGTGTTGAAATAAAAATTTGTTTAATTATAAACAAAAATAGTCTTTAAAATCTTTAATATATTAAATATCTATGTATGTTACACTGAATGATTAAAATTAGTAAATTTCAGCAGTCATATTACAAAGGTATCTAAGATTTTCCGAAATGCCGGTAGGAGATTAAAAATGATTAAAACAATAATATTTAAAAAATTATTTATATTTTTAATTTATTTTTAGGACTCTTAAATAATTACATAAAATTGCGAAAACATATTCAAATACATTTTTAGAAACAGCCATCTAACGCCGTAAAAATATAAATTAATAATATAATACATTAGTATCATCAGTAATTTGTAATAGACTAGTTCGAGTAAATGTACTTATTGTTCCGAGCATGTGCTTGCACTCTCCTTACTTTTGTAAATTCCATTTTTAGAGCTCCCATACAAAGCAATGCTCTCTCCAATATTTATTACTTCCAAAGTGAGTACCACTAGCGCCCTACTACTGGATTTAAATCACACTACAGGGGCTATCTCCGCCCGTTAAAAAATTTTTTTCTCACAATCATTCCTAAAGCTTCTAAACTCATCCTACCAGCAGCAATAAAAGTCATGCGAAATATTAATGTCTTTAACCGTTCGGTTGAAGAGTGCTCTCTCATGCACACACACACACACACACGCACGCACGCACACGTACACAAGCAAACACACGTACAAATAGTCGCTATGCTAAAGAAAGTCAGTCTTGATTCAGAGAAGGTCAATAGGTATATCTACGTTAAAATCTCGAAATCAAATTTTTGTTCGTATAAGAAAGTAAAACATCTGGAGTATTTTGCACTGAACTTTTTTACACGCATTTTAGGTAGATCACATCCTAATTTTATTATTTTTCTAATTTATTATATTTGTTCCAACTTTCGGAATACTTTTACACTAAATATATATATATCTTAGATTGAATATAAAATATCACACTTCAAATTATTTAAGTCTATTTTGTTAAACAATTGACAGACGCAGATGATACGATTTATGTAAAAATAAATACTATAAGAAGAAACTTTAATAGCCATTATTTTGAAACCAGTACTCTTTTTGGAAAAAAATTCACACAAAAGTTGTGTGTAATATAAATACCTGTAATTTTTGTCCCAACTCTTTTTCTGTAACTGTAACAATATTTTGAGTAATTGCAGAAACCGCAATAAATGATTGGAGTTTAAATTTTTTTTCAAAACTAAGACACCCCAGACATATGCAAATCCTACGTTTAAAGTTTCATAATTTTAGCTACAACCATTATGGCTGTAGAGCGAATACACACAAACACAAACACACACACACACACACACACACACATACACACACACATACACAAACACACGCAAACGTCATTCCGAAAATAGTCGGAATCGATTCAGGGATGGTCAAAACGAATATTTCCGTTAAAATGTCGAGATCTAAATTTTTCATTATTATAATACTTACTTATACTGCGAATAAGAAAGTAAAAACGGTTCATACCTATAATAAAATGCTTTACTTTACTTTATTTACTAATTAATTAATTGTGTTTTGATATATGTCATACTAATAATTTATTTGAAAGGGAACAATTGATGTCATTTAGTAGTACTGATATTGTAAATTATATTCAGTATAAGGGAGCTTAGATTTTTTAAATGAGTTCTTTTATATTCATGAACTAATATTTAATTTTGAAATTGCAGAAGTCCTCAGGAAATATCCACCTATTCCAGTACTGGCACGAGAGTGTACAGCTGATTTCAAAATGCCGCATAGCAACTACACTTGTAAGAAAGGAACAGAAATTGTTATTTCAACTATGGGAATTCAACGTGATCCACAATATTATCCGGAACCAGACAAATTTGATCCAGAAAGATTTAGTGATAAAGAGAAAGATAAAAGGCATCCATTTACATATTTACCGTTTGGTGAAGGCCCCAGAGGTTGTATAGGTATGATATTTTACTAATTGATTTCTGTAATTATCCATAAATATATTTAAAATTAAATTAAATATATTGTCGATAATGTCTCATCAGAATATAATATAGTATTTCGGATACATCATTTATGCTGAAAATGCTTTCGCGTTGTGTAGGATAATACATACATATATACATACATACATACATACATACATATATATATATATACATATATATATATATATATATATATATATATATATATATATATATATATACATATATATATATATATATATATATATATATATATATATATATATATATATATATATATATATATATATATATAAATACCTGTTCGTTGTATAGTTAGTTTTCTTATGATATCAATAAAATATACATAAATATACATATATATATATGTACATATATATATATATATATATATATATATATATATATATATATATATATATATATATATATATATATATATATATATATATATATATATATATATATATATATATATATATATATATATATATATATATATATATATATATATATATATATATATATATATATATATATATATATATATATATATATATATATATATATATATATATATATATATATATATATATATATATATATATATATATATATATATATATATATATATATATATATATATATATATATATATATATATATATATATATATATATATATATATATATATATATATATATATATATATATATATATATATATATATATATATATATATATATATATATATATATATATATATATATATATATATATATATATATATATATATATATATATATATATATATATATATATATATATATATATATATATATATATATATATATATATATATATATATATATATATATATATATATATATATATATATATATATATATATATATATATATATATATATATATATATATATATATATATATATATATATATATATATATATATATATATATATATATATATATATATATATATATATATATATATATATATATATATATATATATATATATATATATATATATATATATATATATATATATATATATATATATATATATATATATATATATATATATTTTTTTTTTTTTTTTTTTTTTTTTTCAGCTAGTCGTTTTGCTCTTCTCCAAGTAAAAATTGTATTGACGTCCCTATTGAAGGATTATCAATTTTCGCTTCATCCAAAAACTAAGTCACCAGTCCAGTTTGATCCAAAAAATATATTTCTCTGTCCTGTCGACACAATCTGGTTGTCAACTAAGAAAATTCAAAAATAGTTATTAACTTATAGTGGTAAAAGAATGAGTGCTACTGTAAAAATACGTTTATATTAAGTAATAAAAAAAATTTATGATGTAACAAAATAATGGCTATTGATATTTCTTTTTACTTTCTTATACGCAGTATAAGTATTATAATCATGACAAATTTCGATCTCGAGATTACAACGGAAATATACGTTTTGATCTTGCCTGAATCGATTCCAACTATTTTTGAAATGACGTCTGTCTGTGTGTGTGTGTGTGTGTGTGTGTGTGTGTGTGTGTGTGTGTGTGTGTGTGTGTGTTTGTGTGTGTTTGTGTGTGTATGTGTGTGTGTGTGTGTTTGTGTATGTGCTCTACAGCCTAAACGGCTAATGATAAAATTATGAAACTTTAAATATAAAGTTTTGTATATGCCTCGCATGTGCATCTCTTTTATTGAATAAAATATTCCAACCCGAAGTGTCTGTTTATTCTAGTAATTTTTGGGATTTCTGCAATTACTCAAAAATGGTTGAAGTTACAGAAAAGTTGTTTGGATTAAAATTAAAGATATTAATATTTCGCATAACTTGTTTGACATTTTTTTCAAAACTGGCACCGTAAACAAGAAAATGGCAATTTAAACTATTTATTATTATAATTATTTTCACATAAATCGTATCTACTGTGCCTGTCAATTACTTAATAAAAAAACAAAAAATTTATATAATTTGGAGTTTGACATTTAATATTTATTCTAAGAAATAATTTAGTGAAAAGGAGTTCCAAAGGTTGGTAAAATATTATCAAATTGGAAAAATACTCTAAATATAATATAACCGAAATATGTGTAAGAAAGTTCGGTGCATGACACTGCAGATGTTTATTATATTTATTTTTACTGTGCCTGGCAATTGTTTAATAAAAAAAAAATTGGAGTTAGACATTCTATATTTATTCTAAGAAATATATTTAGCGTAAAAATGTTCCAAATGATAGGAAAATATTATAAATTAGTAACATAATAAAAATATGTGACATAACCAAAATGCGTATAAGCAAACACATTGCAGATATTTTAATTTAAACATTCTTCTGCAATATAAGAAAATTTAAAGTTGGTTTTTACAGATATATCCATATTTATACATATATAATAAAAATAATAAATTAGTATCCTGCTCAATATTACAAACTTAACAAAGATATTCGACATTAAATACAATTTTGAATTACTTTTGAATGTCCACATACATTTTCAATTCAGTTCACTTCTAATTTGATCTCTGCATTAAAAGTGGTTGTTACAATATGTTTTACCTAATCATTTTGTGATTCGTTAAGATTTATTGACACTATAAATCTGGAAACGAAATATACTATATTCAATAAAGAAAATAGTTGCCAAATAAAAATATGCTAAGATATTTTAATGAGATTTAATGTAAATTTAGACAGATAGATACGTAGGTAGTCTTAAAATCCAAGACGTATCAGTTGCTAGCAGAAATACGCATCAGTTTTTATTTGTTTGGATAAAAGTTCTTAAAAAAGAGTAAGTTTTGTTAGAACAAATATACATATATTGTTTCGCGTATGATTGTAACGACGACTATGTTTCCGTTTCTTTAGATATTCAATTGTTTTCAGCGTAACTATGCAATTATTATAATATTAAATGATCAACCTGTCACTTCAGAATTTATGTAAATGTATTTATCTTTATTAAGAAGAATATACTATTTGTTATTTATTCGTATCCTTTTTATTACTCGTTTGTGTCTTTCTGACGTCTGCTCCAATAAGTTTCGATAATTTCAGCTTCGGTCGTTTTATTTGTTTTATTGTTCAAACAAAAAACTTTCATCGTTGGTTCATCTTTGCTTTCTTTTTAGTAGATACAAAGTCCACTTCCTTGATTAAAATATTACGAAATATCAACTGCATTACACTATAATTTCTAATGGTTTGATGATAATTCATATAAATAGAATACATTTCTTATATACTATTCTTTAAATGAAATTACTCCTTTTACCAATTCATGCCTTTTTAATACCTAATTACAAATATTTATATGATTATATTATATATTCTACCTATATCACACGAATACTTCACAAACATCTACGTCGTTTATTTATTAGTAAGAGTAAGACTAGATTATCTTATGGTATTCACGAAACGTGGCTTATATTCCAAATATAAATTCCCACAAAAATGCATGTATATAACCAATAATTACTTTCTTATACCCAGTATAAGTATAAGTATGTACGAAAAATTTCAATCTCGAGATTTTAACGGAAATATACGTTTTGACCTTCCCATAACCAATTCCGAATATTTTTGGAATGACGTCCGCCTGTGTGTGTATGTGTGTGTGTGTGTGTGTGTGTGTGTGTGTGTGTGTGTATGTGTGTGTGTATATATATATGTGTGTGTGTGTGTGTGTGTGTGTGTATGTGTGTGTGTATGTGTGTGTGTGTGTATGTGTGTGTGTGTGTATATGTGTGTGTGTGTGTGTGTGTGAGTGTGTATGTGAGCGCGAGCGCGCGTGCTCCACAGCCTGAGCGTGGTAAAATTATGAAACTTTAAACTTAAGATTTTCATATTCCTGGGGTGTGCACCTCTTATTTTTGAAGAAAATATTCAAACTGGAAATGCATGTTTATACTAATAATTTTTTGCGATTTCTGCAATTATTCAAAATTGGTTTACAAAATAAATTGACTTTCGTAATTAGTGTAACAACCTTGTATCTTAAACTATATTTTTTATTTCCTGCAACCGTATGGATGTGGGTGTGATTTTTATCTTTCCTGTAAACATTGTAACTTAGATGAAAAAGATTAGCGAGACGATATCTATTACATTTCTGTCAATAGAATTACATGCTAAGCTTCTGACAATAAATTTTTATAAAAACCTTTTATTTATAATCGCAGCTCTCTCACATTGAATAGTTCGTTTGGTATCCATCCATTTCAATTTTATTTAGAAATTCTGGATAATTTGCATCCTAGGTTGCGCGAATTAACTAATAATTTTTATTTTTCAGATACATGGTTGCAGTTAGCATTTATTAACTGTGTGGTCTACAGAACCAATAAATTGCTATTTTTGACACTCGTTAACCATATGGTTAAATTTCTTGATACGTTTTCGAATCTTATTTTAGTAAATTCGAAATTTCGAGTATTGTTTGATGATAGTTACTTACAAGTAACGAATTCTGCTTCATGCCATTTGGATAATTAGATATCAATATTTATAATTAAACATTTTCAAATAGTGGGAACTTTCGTATCATTCTTTTAATATTACACGAAACAGTGAATTCTTTTACTTTTAATTTTACTCATTGACAAGTACAAGTTTCGTGTACTTAATTATTACACACACCAAAATTCAGATCGCTGAATTTTGATATTGAGGAACTCAATAAAATACACCTATGCATTTGAATGTATGTATAATGCATTTAGGTATAGGTATTTATTTGTAATTGTTATTTTCACTAATATAATATATAGGCTTAATATAACACGGAAGCTGTTACAGCATATGAATGGATTATAAAGATTTCTCATTGCGGAAAAAAAAAACGGATTATGAATATAAATTTTAAATACTATATTTTAATCACTATATTAAATGCACACTGTGACCTTTGTTTCTGTTGATATCGTCTATTTTATAATTAAATATTTATTTTTCCTGTTTTCGAGTTAGTATAAAAGCAGCTTCCAGAAAATAAGCGATTAACAGTTTGTATTTACTCATCCAATGCAGTAGTAAATAAACCAATCAATCTTTGATGAAATAGGCAATAGGAAGCTAAATAAATTTCTAACACACGGAAGAATGCTTTTATCCTATTTAATTGCTAAAAACCGATTTTCAATAAAAATTCGCGAGTCATATTGTGAAATTAGACTATTAGCTCATAGCTAGCATAGAAATGTTTTGCTTGGTTTGAAATAAGATTTCAAAACGCTGCAATTCACTCAATAAATATTAATGAGGAGCATTTTAAGACATTCCTGAATAATAGTAAAATTATAAAAATTAACCAGATTATGCTAATATAATTACAAAATATGAAAACATAACAAATATGGTGGCTGCTCCAATAATATTATAAATCAGAAATGCAATAACTCTAAATGAATTATATACTACAATAAGTAAAATTTTATTCTGAACTAATAGTACTGATATAAAATAAGCGTATTTTGCGGTAAATTCATTGATAACCAATTCAATCTTAGCTTTAGACTGAACGAGCCCGACGACTATGAATCATCTCGACAAAATAAAACAAAAATGGATGTGTATTTATCGATGCGCGATTTTGAGAGTGCGTTAGTTTTAATTCAGCATTGCTAGTTACATTACACGTAAGTCAATGAGTGTAGAACATGTTTGATGTAAATGCCTATTTAGATATCTTGTGTGATATCATTCGTACGGCCGATGAAGTTCAAAACAATAATCAAGAGCAACCATGCGAATTAATAGATTCTCCATCGGTTTTAGACGAAATTTTTAATGAAGTGGTAAGGAGTTAATAATCAAATCATTCATTATATGATGTTCGCTGATTATGTATGTTTTTTAAAGTGGTCCTTAATGCGAGTTCGGTGCAAATTCTTAGTGGTAAAAATATTTTTTATGTTATAGAAGTGTAATACAAGCGAACCAAATTGAATGTATCAATTTATAGTGTAATGAATTTAAAATAAAATCTGAGAACAACTATTTGAATTATACTTGAAAACATCATAGAAATAGAGACTATTTTTTACGTATATCCTGATCAGTTATCCGTGCATAGGACATAAATGGTGAATTTTAAATCCTAATTTCATTAGAGGCCATAATTTTTTTATAGAAAAAATATATAAAATATATGAAAGCAAATTTATTTAAATAATTTGTTGGTACGCTAAATTTCATGGAATAATATGTAGTGCATGTTTATCAGTATCTGCCAATGAACTTTAGAGTTCTTGCTATAAATAAACATTAACTATCACATTTCAATAATATTTTAAGCATTTTTTGTTAGTGTGTCAGCATATCACAACTTGGTTTGTATTTGTAAATTTAAATCACCAGCATTCATATTATAAATTATTTAACATTAACACGCCGTAAATCATCCGTAAAGCCGTAATGCATCCGTAAATTAATTATATTCTCAAATTATGTTTGTATTTTGTATTGTTATTTTAAAGCAACTAAATCCCCGATTAAAATCCCAAATGCAAAAAAAATCGTATATTTTCTTCCGATTATGATTGTATCACAGTGAAAAATATTGTACGAATGCATTAAATAAAACAAAAATTACATTTAATTCTAATTTTTCTAAACGAAATCAATTGAATAATTCACATATTTCTAATATGCTGATAATGGAATATAATTTAATGTTAAATTAGGCATATTTTCTCATATATTATTTATATATAATTTTAAAATAAACCTGTAACATTTTCGGCATTTGTCAATCATTCCTCTGATTTTTCTTAACATTAAAATATCTGCAATATCTTGCACTGAACTTTCTTATACGCATGATGGTTACATCATATCCTATTTTTTCTAATTTATAATATTTATTCTAACCTTTGGAACACTTTTACACTAAATATATTTCTTAGAATAAATATAAATTGTCAAATAGCAAATTATTTAAATCTATTTTAACAATTGACAGGCGCAGATGAAACGATATTTGTAAAAATAAATATATGTCCTCCACTTTTTGAAAATATTTTCTTTAAATTTATACAAAATATAAATACCTTTAATTTTTGTTCAAACAATTTTTCTGTAATTGTCATCATTTTTGAATAAATACAGAAATCGTAAAAAATTACGAGAGTAAACAGGCACTTAGGGATTGAATATTTTTTCAAAAATAGGAGGTTCACATGCTAGGTATATACCAATCTTAAGATTAAAAATTCATAATTTTACCTTCAACCATTTGGGCTGTAAACCGCACACACACACACAAACACAGGCACATACGTACAGACAGATGTCATTCCAAAAATAGTTGGAATCAATTCAGGGAAGGTCAAAAAGTTTATTTACAAACATTTTACAGTGCTTATTTTAAAGTTTTTAGATACACTTCGTCGTAACTACGTCCTTTTTCTTGACCCACGTTCATATTCAATAAAAAACTTACATAGTCTATCTTATATATTCTAGGATCCACAGAAACCAACATTTTTAGCAACCCAATCAAACCCATCAATATCATTCAGTGAGCTTGATATTGCCAATGCAGAATGTATTAATGAAATATTACGTCTAAATAGTGAAAATATTAGTAAAACATCGTTCCAGGACCCATCTTTACTGTCGAGTAGCAATAATTCAACTAAATCGTATAGTGAAAAAAATTACAACCTTGACGGCACAGAAGCACAATGCTCTGACAAACGATTCAAAATCTTGCGAAGACAACTGACCGTTTCCTTAGCAGAACCCCCAAACGATACAAATCCGGCTGTATGGTTCCAAAAAAGTTTGGAGGATTTGGTGAACTACTTAAGAGTCAACGTTGAGCCATCAGATAAAATTGGTTTGAGCTTTTCTGCACCGGTGTTAGATGGAAATTCCACTTGGTTAACATGTCGACGAGCTGATCAACTGGACAAGGATGCTGTTTGGTATACTATCAGTCATGCAATGAAGAAGAACACTAATTTATTTAAGATAGCAAACTTTGAAGTAGAACTTACTAGTTAAATTAATATAGAAACTAATAAGTTATTATATGGGTCTAGTTAAATTATTATAGAAATTGGCTGTTATATGTGCTATAAATTGGAATATATGTATTGATCTCGAATATTTAATTCTTGTATGGTATAATTAAATAAAATTTGTTAATATATAATTAGAATAAATAAATATACAAAGTACTTCGTTTAATTCCATTTAATTTAGGACTATTATGCTTATAATAGAAAACAACTACAGTGTCATGCACCGAACTTTCTTATACGCATATGGGTTAAACCACATCGTAGTTTCATTATTTTTCTAATTTATATTATTTGTTCCAACCTTTAGATCGCTTTTACACTAAATATATTTCTTTGAATAAATAAATATTTCTTAAAATAAGTATAAAATATCAAACTTCAAATTATTTAAGTCTATTTCGTTAAACAATTGACAGGCGCAGATGTTATGATTTATGTATAAATAAAGATAATAAGAAGAAATTTTAATAGCCATTATTTTAAAACCAGTACTCTTTTTGGAAAACAAATTCAAACAGAAGTTGTTCGAAATATGAATACTGTTAATTTTTATTCATACAATTTTTCTGTCACTGTAACCATTTTTGAGTAATTGCAGAATCTGCAAAAAATTACTAGAGTAAACAGGCACTTCCGCTTTGAATATTTTTTCAATAATAGGAGGTGCACACCCTAGGCATATGCAAAAGTTAAGTTTCATAATTTTAGCTTCAACCTTTTAGGCTGTAGAGAGCATACACACACACACTCACACACAGACAGACGTCATTCCAAAAATAGTCGGAATCGATTCAGAAAAGGTCAAAACGTATATTTCCGTTAAAATCTCGAGCTCGATATTTTTCATGGTTACAATACTTACTTATACTGCGTATAAGGAAGTAAAAACAGAATCTTCATTGCAGAAGGTGCAAGTAAATTGTTCAAAAAAGTTTATTACGAACCGTCCTATTATCTTCCAGAGCAGTACTAGAGATATTATATTTTAAATTTATTTTATTAAGTGAATGATTACTTAAACAACTATTTATTTCATATCAAAATAGAAAATAAATTGTTTACTAAGTCTCTCTTATCACCATTTTTATTTTAAAAGAGCAGTCAGGTTATTCATAATTTTGCAATAGGAAATTATGTATCGATATATGTTATAGTTCATTGACCATAATCACGATCATATATCAAATTAGTATAGAATTTTATCCTATCTGATCTTGATGCTTATTCTGTAACAATGTAACTCAAATTTCTACCCAAAATTGTAAAGGTTTTTCTGTAGTAATTCTATAAGCGTTTCTTATCGTTTCATTTATTTAAGGAATCTAATTATGAATGTGTTTAACAATACGGATTGCAACCTTTCACCTTCTATAATCAGTGGTCTGTTCCGTTATCGGCATGTTGCACAATTTACTAATATTGTTATTGTTGATGTCATATGTTGACAACTATTTTTACTTTCTTATACGGAGTAAAACTACATTTATTATCATGAAATTTATCGAATTTATGATTGTAACAGAAATACACTATTTGTCCTCTGAATTCAGTTTGACCATTCTCGCAAATCAATCATATTATCATATACATAGATTTGAACAAAGCTCGCAAGAGAACGTACTATTTAAAAAAAGAATATTCACCGGAAGTGCATGTGCACTCTATCAATTTGCGCTTGTTTTTGAAATATCTTTGAAACAGTGAAAGATATGAATGTTTTTGCTTCTACATATAGTTTACCAGTTACAAGAATATTGTTATTAAATTTCTTATTTCTAAACAAAATATGCTTACTTCGTATAAGAAAATCCAGTGTAAAGACTGCAAAGTTAGAACAGTTTGAAGCAAGACTTTGCTATGAGATAATGAAAGGGCATTTATCCATGCAGGAGCAAGAACGGAATTTCCTCGATTATTATCAATGAAGCAGTGCTTATATGCATTTTGTTTAAAATTTGGGTAAAATAATCTTTTAAATTACCATGTTTGTGATATGAATCTTATTTCAACACATATTTGACCTATATCAAAATTATTTGCGATAATACGAAAAGAATATTTCGTTTATTGAAATATACGATTATAAATTCTAGTGTCATTAACAAAGTTCAAAGAGAGATAAGATATATCTACATACATGAACTTCAATTCTATTTAATTACCCTTTCTATTATTTTAGGTTTTGCAGCTACCACACTCGATTTAGGGATTAACACCGAAAAAATACCACATAACATAAATTTAAATAAACATAGCCGTATTTGCAAAGATTTTGCAAAATTCAGGTTTGTGATAATTATTTTAGAATTACATAATTTTATAAAGAACAACAAAAGTGCGATAACTAACTTTGCCTTGAAATTGATAACTGATTTGTTTCAGTGCTCTTAAAAATAATTGTTGGAAAAATACCAAAGTCTAGTGTGCATGTTTTTTATTGTCAACTATTCTGTTGAATTTAAGTTGTTTTATTATGTTGATGTGTATATTTATCAATCTGTTCTGTAATAAAAAGAAACATATATTTTCGCCATAAGTTTGTTTTTATTTAAAATAACCAACAGGTTATGGGCCCAGGCTTGCACGATTGTATTTTCGTTATAACAAATTAAATAAAACACAAAAATTGCTGAAAAGGAAGGCAAGCGTAAGTTGCTTATTTTAAATGCACACAACTATGCAAATTGGAAAGTTACAACGAAATGGGCTTTAATGAAGGAGAAGGCCTGGGATGTTATTATTAATCCTAAAAGGGAAGTGATGAGCGAGTCTTGGATAGAAATGAATACAGTCGCAATGTCTCGAATCATGCTGTCAGTCAACGAGGACCAGCTGGTTCATATTCGCGAATTAGACGTAGCAGCACATGCTTGGGATGCATTAAGAAAAATCTACGAACGGGACACACTTAGCAGTAAGGTGTATCTGCACCGGAAGTACTGGACGATACGGTTCGAATCCGGCAATATGCGAGATCACATCACAGCGATGCAGAACATGGCTTGTCAACTAAGAACGGCTAACATCAAGTTGGAACCAGGAGACGAAATCGCAGCTCTCTTGGCCAGTCTCCCGGACAGCTACAACGGGTTGGTGACCGCATTAGAAAATCGCGACGAAGACCAGCTTACTTTGGTACTCGTGGGCACTAAATTGCTCGATGAGTACCAACGGCGTAATGAAACTGGCACTGAAGGATTAAATTTAGACAGTGCACTGTACTCATTCGCGTCTAGACCGTACACAAATCCTCAGTACCAAAACCAGTCAGCCAGTGGCAATGGCGTACGTTCTCAAAACAGTAAGCACAAAGAGATGCGTAAGTGTTTTTATTGTGACAAACCGGGTCATGTCAGAGCCGACTGTCGCAAGCTCAAAGCGGAGCAGTCCACAAGGCAGTCAAATGTGCAGAAACTGTCGACACGTCACACTAGATATTCCGACAAAAATGTACGGAGCAACAACGTTTACAGCTACGGGATGCGAGAACGCGCGCAAGTTACCGAAAACAAGAAGTCAGTCTGGGTTGTGGACTCCAGTGCGACCAGTCACATTACCAGTGACCGGACATTCTTCAAGAAGCTAGAAATTCTCGACTGAAAAATCGACATAGCTGGTGGTGGACACGCATTTCAGGCAACCGGCATTGGGTCCGGTATGCTCCAGTGTCCTTGTGGCAATGGAATCACAAATGAACTAAATCTCTCAAACGTCTACTACGTGCCTGATCTTGAGGGTTCACTCGTATCAGTAGGTAAGTTGTGGGATAAAAACGCAGTTGTTGATTTTGCAGCAGGCTGCAAAATTCGTGATCTTTCTACGGGAAATTTGGTCGCGAAAGGTGTTAGGAAAAACGGACTGTACATTCTGATAACAAAGGCCAAGAACAGTGAGCAGAGGCAAGAGCGAGGGTGTACAGCAAGTGCTCAGTTGTGGCACTGACGATTTGGACATCGCGACTCGACGGCAATTCAGCACATGATTAGCAAGAATTTGGCCATAGGTATCGAAATGGACAATCATGAACAGCATGACAGCTCCAAATGCGAGGTGTGCATACAAGAAAAACTGGCCCGGATGCACTACGCTCCCAGTGATTCGCGTGCGAAACAACCGCTCGATTTGGTGCACACGGATGTGTGCGGACCGATGACAATGACGTCGACCAAGCATCGCTACTTCATCACCATGGTGGACGATCATTCGCGTTTCACTGTAGTCACGCTGATGCAGACCAAAAACTAGGCGGCAGCAGCCATCAAGGACTACATTCGATGAAACGTACGCTGCAGTAGTAAAGCATGAAACTGTTCGAATGCTACTGGCATACGCGGCTGCACGTAATCAACATGTGCGTCATCTCGACGTGAAGAGCGCGTATCTCAACGGCGAACTAAATGAAGAACTTTACCTCGAGCAACCAGAGAGTTTCGAGACTACCGAGAAAGAAAACAAAGTTCTGCGGCTCCGGAAGAGCATAATATGGTTTGAAATTGAAAAACAAAAACATCTGCAGAGTCATGCACCGAACTTTCTTATACGCATTTGGGTTAAATTACATCGTTGTTTCATTATTTATCTATTTTATAATTTTTGTTCTAACCTTTAGATCGCTTTTACACTAAATATATTTCTTAGAATAAATATTAAATGTCAAACTTCAAATTATTTAAGTCTATTTTGTTAAACAAGTGACAGGCGCAGATGATACGATTTATGTAAAAATATATATAATAGGCAGAAATTTATTTTGAAACCAATACTATTTTTTGGAAAAAAAATTCAAACAAAATTTGTGCTAAATATAAATACCTTTAATTTTTGTTCATGCAATTTTTCTATAACTGTAACCATTTTTGAGAAATTGCAGGAGCTGCTAAAATCGATTAGAGTAAACAGGCACTTCTGCTTTGAATATTTTTTTCAAAAATAAGAGATGCACACCCCAGGCATATTCAACTCTTAAGTTTAAAGTTCCATAATTTTAGCTTCAACCGTTTAGGCTGTAGAGAACATACACACACACCGACACACACACACAGACAGACAGACGCCTTTCCAAAAATAGTCGGAATCGATTCAGGGAAGGTCAAAACGTATATTTCCGTTAAAATCTCGAGATCGAATATTTTCATGATTGCAATACTTACTTATACTGCGTATAAGAAAGTAAACACGTTTCAGCGCATCGTTTGTTATCATCAGTGTTATAATAATGGAGATATTAATATTATACTACCATTATTGTATAGGTTATAGATTTTAGTAACTGTTACGCTTAATTATAAAACTTAGATGTAACAATTTAGAAAATAATTTTTTTTATAACTTCTCGATGGATGATTAAATTGGTTAACAATATATTAATACTGGTATATTTACATACTTTTGTTATTCTATATTTTTATACAAGTTTCTATAAATAACTGATAGGCTTTCAATATCCATTTGCGTATTGATATTGTTTTTGTTATTAGTCATTGAGTGATGAATAAAAATTAAGAACGCAGGAATGTACATACTCTTCTTAACATACGCAAATATTATTTCCCGAATAAATTTTACAAGTAAAATGTAAATACAAAATTCATTAATAATTTTATACTGCGTTTATTGAGCCTATACTTATTATATAACATTATAATAATTGGAAAGCACTGGTTTAATAAAATGATTTTATTTCGTGATTAAAATTTTTTTGTTTTTTAAATAAAAATGTGTATCTCCTTTTTATCGAAACTGATTCCTACTACGTACTTTTATATATGAAAGTTCAGCGCAGGGCACTGCATCAGATGATTTATTTAATAGCGGTCTGTCAATTTCCTGTTTTCGTCTTCGTAGTGACACCGATAAACAAATTGTTTACTATTCACAATCTCTACAAAAATATGTAATTTGAATATATAATTATATGAAAAGCTACCTAGTAACAAAACAAAGCAATTATTAAAGGTTGTACTGAGACTCTTATTAAAATATCCGTAATGGCTTGCACTGAACTCTCTTAGGCGTATTTTGTTTAGATAAGAAGGATATTCAAATAAGTATATAATTTATATAGTTCAAGAAAATATAATTATTAAAATAATATGAAGCATTCAAATACTTTTTACTTTCTTCAAAATTGTAACGGATATATACGTTTTGACCTCCTCTGAACCGATGCCGACTATTTTTGGAATGACGTCCGTCTTTGTGTGTGTGTGTGTTAAACTTAAGATTTCCATATGCCTGGGGCGTGCACTTCTTATTTTAACAAAAAAATATTCAATGTGGAAGTGCCTGTTTACTCTAGTCATTTTTAGCAGTTTCTGTAATTACTCAAAAATGGTTACAGTTACAAAAAAATTTTATGGACAAAGTCTATTTGTCTGGGAGTGTGTGTGTGTGTGTGTGTGTGTGTGTGTGTGTGTGTGTGTGTGTGTGTGTGTGTGTGTGTGCATATTCGCTCTACAGCCTAAACAGTTAAAGGTAAAATTATGAAACTTTAAACTTAAGATTTGTATATGCCTGGCAGTAATCATCTTTTTGAAAACATATTCAAACTGGAAGATACTCTACTTAATTCTTATGGTTTTTGCAACTACACAAAAATGGTTGTACTTTAGGATAAAAATGTCGCATAATGTTTGTTTGTATTTTTTTTCTAATTCCAAAATAATGACAATTAAAATTTGTTCTTGTTATATTTCTTTTTACCTAAATCGTATCATCTGCAAATAGTTTCACATTTAATAATTATTGTCTGCAATATATTTATGTAAAATATTATAAAATGATTAAAATAATAAAGATATGATTTAATATAAATAAAGTGCGTAAGAATGTTCAGTATGAGACATTACAGATATGTCACCATTTATATTTCTTACAATAGATATCAAATACAAAATTATTTGAGTTTATCTTGTTTTTCTGTAAAACAATTGACAGTTGATACGATTTATGTAAAAATAAATGAAATATGAAAAATTTCAATTTTCATTCTCTAAAAAAGTTTCATACAAACATTTTGCGAAATATTGATATCAAAATTTTTTATTCCTACTGTATTTGTTGTAGATGTTAACGTTTTTAATTAATTGCAGAAACCGCTAACTAGAATGGAGTCACAATTTTACTTTCAACCGTCTAGCCTGTAGAGCTTTCGGAATAGTCGGAATCGATTCATAGAAGATCAAAAGATATATTGCTGTTGAAATCTTGAGATCGATTTTTTGCAAGATTACTATTTCGTATATGAAAATATATCACAAACTGTAAGCTACAAAGGAAAACCAAAGAAGTAATATCTGTATAAGATATCACATGTAATATCTTTATCTATTACCAGATTTCTTCATCTTTTAGGAGTACCCAAACAAATATGATTAAACTCTAACAAATTCAGTATGTTATGTCAAATTAAATATAATGTTGTGAGAATGGAAAGATTGCTTTTATACTATTAGAAGTATGTGATTTAACTAGCTATGTAATTAATAAGTACGTCGTGGCAAGATGTTCGTCAAATATATCTCGAGAATGTATTACAGATATGCAATTGATTTGAAAGAGTAATATGAAGTCAACATACAAACTATACAGACACGTAATTGATCTGAAGTCAAATATGTAGATTTTTTCGTAATTTTCAAAGATCGGATGAAAATTTAATAATTCAATAATAAATTATTGCATTTAATTAAAATTAATTTTGCGTGTGCAAAGTTATTTACTGCAATGTATTTTTGCAATAATTCAAATAGATACTACGCATTATATGTCTACTAAGCCAACGAACTGTTTCAATGTATTTTATATATATAGAGAAATTTATCAGTGCCTGGCATTGAACTTCAGCATAATATAATCGACGCATATATTTATTTATTTTGTGACAGTTTTATATGCGTTGATAACTATTTATCTCATGTTGGCAAACTTTGTATCCAATATAAGTTGTTTTTCGAAATATACTGACCCATTTCAACAAATACCTATAGATATATCTATCTAACCTTGATGTAGAAATAATTTGATGATTATATTAAGTAAGGCACGTACACAGTTTCATAAAAACCGTATCGATTGAATAATTAAATATCTGGAAACATGTATTGCTAATAAATCTCCAAATACAGCCTCGAAAAATCATAAAATAATGCAGAATTTTCAGTTTTACTCAATCATATTTGTATATAAATCACAATTGATTATCTACCTTAAAAAAAAAACTTCGGCGTAACAAAATAAAAAGCTGACGTGTTAAAAACTTTCAAAGTTTTATAAATTCCAACGACCTAATCAAAATCATGTCAGCATCTAAGCAGATGTAGTGCCGCACCGTTGAGATTACTTCACTGACAGGGAACATGTTAATAGACGTGAGAGGTATTGAATATAATATTCGAAATAACTTATTTTTATTGTGACCAGTACCTATTCTGAAAAATCTTTTCAAATAAAAATTATGCGAAATATTAATATCTTTTATTTTCATTCTGTACTTGCTGTAAGTACTATCGTTTTTGAGTTATAGTAGAATATTGAAAAAGCTTATTCTTTTGTAACTAGTACCTTTTCTGAAAAATATTTTTAAATAAAAGTCATGCGAAATATTAATATCTTTTTATTACATTCTTACTAATTTTACTGGAAGTACTACCGTTTTTGAGTTATAGCAGAGAGTGCAAGAAATGGCCAGAGTAAACATGCACTTCCGGTTAGAATATTACTTTAAAAATTAAAATGTTTTCCTGTCAGGCTTATACAAATCTTAAGTGTAAAGTTTCATAATATTATCTTCTAATGGTTAGGCTGTAGAGCGCATACATACACACAGACACACACACACACACACACACACACACAAACATTCGTCATCTCATATATAGTCAGACTCCATTCAAGGAAGGTCAAAACGTATATTTCCGTTAAAATTTCGAGATCGAAATTTTTCATGATTACAACACATGCTTTTACCTCGTATATGAAAGTAAAAATTGGTTCAACATATAAAATAATAAATATGAAAAATTATCTACTGATAACATCAACAGCAAAAAGCAACATTTTCACGGTTTGGTTTAGAATTACAATCTATATTTTGGAAGAAAAACTACAATAAGCAGTCTCCCGAAATATGAACGACTTCATAATTTTTAAGATCTGCAAACCTAGAAGAGTTGTAGCCATATATGAAAAGTATATTTCGTAATAAGGAAACCGGGCGTTCTTCGAGAATACCAATGGCCATGCAATTACAGAATTTATCATAAATTAATATACAACAGAAAATGAAGTACTTCAGGTTATAATATATTTACAAAAATATTTGTATTCCACTTACTTTGATATATTAACAAGTAAAAACATTTACTCTAAATGTCTTTGCACCACAAAATTTTTAGAATACATTTTCTTAAAATAAAAAGTAACCGATCATAACTGACCAATTTCCGTTATTTGTTTTTTGAGTGAGTTGTTGAGCAACAAATTGAGAAAAAATAGCATTGCATACATCCTAAGATAATTCATTCTACGGACGTGGCAAAATTGCGCAACATTATCGTTAGCGTGGTAAATATATAGGCGCAAATTTATTCTATTGGTATCAAAAGGACTTCAACTATTCAATAGACAGGTATTTAAAAGCAATAAACTTGATATCCTCATAACATAATATAATCCTTATAATTTATTGTTATAGAAATTTGAACGTGAAGAATCAAGATGAGAAATCTGATTGTTATTTTCATTGTATATTTTATTGTATCTATTGAAGCAATTTATTACACGCCAGAAATGGATGTAACCAAAGTTAATATCCGTAATTCTTTTATACCGCACACTCATCGCTTCAAGAGAAATCCGGGGCCTGTTCGATATTCTATAGTAAAAAATCTAGAGGAACGTTGCTTACATGAAAGATGTGATGAGGATTTGTGGTGAACAATGAAATAAATAAATTTTGTGAAATTATAAATATTATTATTGTTATATTTTGTAATGTATTTTTTGAATATTAAATTTGTCATTGTCTTTTATTCTGATATTAAATATGATAACTAAAGCCTTTGCGCCTCTTACCTCCAGTATACAGTTGCAGAAATCTACGTTTTTAATTGGGTTAAAAACACACCCACACACCCACCCACAGAAACATACATATACGTACAGAAACGTACGGAAACATACAGAAACATATAGAAACATACAGAAACATGCAGAAACATACAGAAACATGCAAAAACATACAGAAACATACAGACAGATGCGGACACATACAGAAACATACAGAAACATGCAGAATCATGCAAAAACATGCAGAAACATACCGACACATACATAAACATACAGAAACATGCAGAAACATATAGAAACATGCAGAATCATGCAAAAACATACATAAACATACAGAAAGATACAAACACATACATAGACATACAGAAACATGCAAAAACATACAGAAACATACAGAAAGAAACATACAGAAACATGCAGAAACATGCAGAAACATGCAAAAACATACAGAAACATACAAAAACAGACAGACACATACAGAAACATACAGAAACATGCAGAAACATGCACAAACATGCAGAAACATGCAGAAACATGCAGAAACATGCAGAAACATACAGAATCATACATAAACATACAGAAACATACAGACACATACAGACACATATAGGCACACAAGTAGACAGATTTTTCTCAAATAATCAAACTCGATTTAAGGTTAAAGGTTTTATGTCCTATTAAAATTCGAAATAAATTTTTGATGATAACAATACTTACTTATTACTTCATATAAGAATGTAAAAATATTATAATTATTTGTTCTATGAGTCACACAAAATAATATGAAATATTGTATATCTATTTGTAAATGCGATAATTTGTGAAATAAATGTATGATGGTTATTATTTTAGAATAGCCACATCACTAAAATTCATTATCTCAATATAAATACACAAAGGATGTCCTCTATATACATACGTACACAATAAATGAAATCGCAAATATCCCCACTTCATTTAATTGTATTTAAGATGGATATTTGCTCTTCGAGTATCAGAAATACTCCAGCTGTATGATAAGCAAGTATACGGACATATTTTAATATTATACATAACTCTTATAATACAAAGTGATTTATTTTGCAGATATTGGTACAAAAATTCGAACAAGAAGAATCAAAATGAAATATCTATTTATTGTATTGTTTGCATATATCATCGTATACGTTGAGGCATATATTTATGTGCCTGCAATGAGCCCGCAAATTCGAACTATTTCCACATTGGATCCGGTGGAAAAAATTATGGATGATGTATTTAAGCATCAGAATATTCGTTTAAGGAGAACAACTGTTCCACTTCGGCAACCAAATTCCAACGACTATTATCCATGGGATTCTTGTTTCTTCAAAGATGCATTTGGTAGATGTCAAGAAAATAAGTTCGATACGATTGTATGGTGAAAATGAAAATTATAGCACCTGGATGAAATTATATTATAAATATCAATTAATAAGGATTAATATTCTGCAAGTCATGACCGTAACGTAATCAAAACATACTATTGCGGGAGAATTTTGATCAAACTCAGCACTGGCACCATACAAACTATATTAGCAGATACATATATGATTAATAAAATAATTTGGTTCTAACTATTTTCTAATATGTGCTTTTAAACTACCTTCTCTAGGTAATTTTCAGTCATATTTCTGGTACTAAACTGCGTTTGTCTAATTCTTCCCAAATATGCTCTATTGGGTTTAAGTCACATTCGAAGATATTAAAATTACTTTCTCCGATTCTAATTCAATTTCCTGATACTTAAGAGTAAGCTTTACATTTTTGTTGATTAACTCTTGAAATAAAAAGTTATCTTCTTGATGTTTCCCTTGAAAACCTGTCCGTTGTAGTATCCAGCGTACATTTTCTAGATAGACTACTTTATTAGTGTACGAAGCAATTTCTACAGCTAAAGCTGGAGCACTCTTCCTTGGAACTTGTTTTTATTTTCTAACTAATACACCAACGTCTCGATCTTTAAGTAATTTGGCGCTGCCTGATTTTGGCTTGTTAATACGTGTTTATTATCTTTGTATCATTTTTATAATAGACCACTATTTCTTAACTATACTGGCATTTTCATCGTAAAGATATTCCTGATCATATTATTACTATACTTTTATTTACAAACACTATTACAGATATTTTTAAATACATATATTTATAAAAATCTAAAATAATTGAATCAATATGAAGAACCTCTGCATCATTTTGTAAATATGCTCCTTTGTACTCATTAGAACTTCTTTGTAAATTGCTCCAAAGTAAGTACTAGGAAGTGTTATCATCCCGTTAAAGACCACATACAGGGAAATTCTACTATTATCTACCTTCTGTATACACGCGATATCCGTTATCGTGCGATTTGAACCATAAATCGCATCGCATTAATTAACTATGGATAAACAAGCAGAACTGTGTTTTTAAAAAAAATTAAATCGACTCATAAATAATTTCTGTAGAGCTATATCGATAAGTAGGGTAACAAGCTCCGTATAACGTAGAAACATATCGCAAATTCAATCGATATTTTTACTTTCTTATACGAAGTATAAGTAAGTATTGTAATCATGAAAAATTTCGATCTCGAGATTTTAACGGAAATATACGTTTTGACCTTCCCTGAATCGATTCCGACTAATTTTGAAATGACGTCTGTGTGTGTGTGTGTCTGCATGTGCGTGTGTGTGTGTATGTTCTTTACAGCCTAAACGGTTGAAGCTAAAATTATGAAACTTTAAACTTAAGATTAGTATATGCCTGAGGTGTGCACCTCCTATTTTTGAAAAATATATTTAAAGCGGAAGTGCCTGTTTACTCTAGTCATTTCTTGCAATTTCTGCAATTACTCAAAAACACGAACACGAACTAGTAAACCATATCTGAAATAAACTGTATTAATTTTGGAATATATATAAAATTTGCGAGCTAGACGTAGCTCCTAAAATTTTACAACCAGCAAACACTCTTTTTTCAATCATACTTTCCATCCTTAGAGAATTAGCAACCTAAATAAATAAATTGGTTAACTTCGTCTAGTCGATGTCCATTTACCACAATATTACACACTATCTCACAATCATTATTTACACAATATCAGTTGATTTACCCCCTCCCCCAAATCATCCCCAAATATTCCTAGTGCAGTCTCACTAGCTCCTATTAAGACGAACCCAACTAAAAGATAATATTCGCACTTTAACCCATTAGAGCCGACGCGGCCAAAACTTTCCACGACTTTGCTTTAACGAGGTTTTCCCGCCATTCCGAATGCTAAACCTGTTTCCTTATAGAAAATTTTCCTAATTTTATGAATTTGAGGTAATATTCCATTTACAACCCCACCCCGAGCGTTTACAGTGGTAAAAAGGGGTGCAAAACCAAAAACATATTTAATTGCAGAATAAAGAGATGATGATATGTTTAATATTCAAAGACTAAATTACAGAATAAATTACGAGTATATTTTGATACAATATATCTTTCCTAGATCGTTTAATACCAAATATAAATACATCTGCCCTGCATATCCCTGTTTAAACATTCACCCCATGGATATTTTAATTTTGAATATGGAATAGGCTCCGGATTTCTTTTGAAGCGATGAGTATACGGTATAAAAGAATTTCGGATATTGAATTCGGTATCCATAATAGGTGTGTAATAAATTGCTTCAATGGATACAATAAAACACAATGAAAATAACAAGCAGATTCTTCATTTTCGTTCTTCACGTTCGAATTTCTATACCAATATACAAAATTTTTTATTGTTATGACATCAAATTTATTTTATATCTAAATGTTTACATACCTGTCTATTGTTTAGCTAGAGTTCGTTTGATAACGATAAAATAAAATTTTCATCTTATATACGATATGTTAACCACGCAAACATTAATGTTGTTTGATTTTACCACGTCCATAGAATGCATTATCTTATGATTTATGTAACATTATATTTATCTATATTTGTTGCTCAATTTATCCACATAGCAATTGACGAAAATTCATTATGGATATTGGTTATATTTGAGCTGTTATTTTTTTGTTTTGTTCTAAGAATATGTGTTACGTGGTTTAATGTATTTTAATAATCCTTTTTAAGCGGCAAACGTCATTGTAATCTCTAGATCGTGTTTTTATCATGATTACAATACTCACTTATAACTTCCTATACGAAAGTAAAAAGTAACCGATCATAATTGACCAACATCCAGAATGAATTACCGATATTTTTTATTTGAATGAGGCGTTTAGTAATAAATAAAGATAATTGAGAATATATGTAAATATTACATTTATTATGAAATTTTACGGACGTGGTAAAATAATTAATGCGAATTTGTGAAATGCGTTTATGATAATTATTATTCTAAAATAGCCACGTCAGCATAATTCATTATCTCAATATAAACAATGAACCTTGCAATAAAAAGAACTCACAAATATTCATTTATTTATATTAAGAGGGAAATTTTCTCTCCTAGTATCAGTAATACTCCAGCTGTACGATATGTAAGTATGAGTATATAATTTATTATTATACATAACTCTTATAACACAAAATGATTTATTTTGTAGATATTGGTACAAATATTCGAACAAGCGGAATCAAAATGAATTATCTATTTATTGTATTGTTTGCATATTCCATCGTATACATTGAGGCATGTCGGTCTGTGCCTCCAGAGATGTCTGAAAGAGGAACAATTCCCGCATTGAGCCAAGTACATAAAATGTTCAACCAAAAGATTAATCGTTGGAGGAGAACAGCTTATCCACAACGAGATCCATATCCCGAACATTATACATCGGATTTCTGTTTCTACAAAGATTTACTTGGTAGATGTCAATATTAAATTCGATATGATTGTATGGTGATAATGGAAATTATAGTACTTGATGAAATTTTAATATAAATGTAAATAAATAAAGTAAAATATTCTGCAAATCAAACCCATAAGTATGATGCAATCAAAATATACTATTACGGGAAAAATTACAACAAACTTAACATAAGCACCATACGAAATATTTATGAAGATATATTTATGATTAATAAAGTAATGCTTGTGAAAAACAATATTTTTATTATTTATTTTTCCTATTGTAATATTTTTCTATAATATATCACTCATTGTTGAATATTTTGTTTTTAGTTTAAATATAGGTCTAGCTCATACCTTACATACACACTGGCCATCAATGCAAGAAATAAATTAATATTACTAAATATCTTCAAAAAATTCAATAAATGTTATTCATTTCACATCGTTTATAGATATCAAAAACGTGTGGACTTGCTAACATGTTGCACGTTTGCTTGCACGCTGTAGTAAGAGTGAGGTCTGATGCTTTCTAAAATAGTAATAAAGAACCAAAAAAATTATTTAATATTTTGGCCATTTTAGAAAATAGCAATAATGAGTAATTTGCTAATATTACAATATTTATATAGCTAGTGACATCTGTAGGAGGTTGTTTTAACGAATCGGATAGAATTCTGCAAAATAACATTCAACTAAGAAACCTTTTTGGTTGAGAAATTACACTTGATATCAAATTGTACTGGGTCGGAAATAGTGAATAATCGAAGAAGCAGACTTTATAGTCTTTAAATAAGATGGTGTTGTTATCATAAAAATCAGAAACAATTTATAACGAATATGTGAATTAAGTGAAATCGCTAAATTTATCACAAAATATAATTAATAGATATATAATAAACTGTTTGAATTTTATGTGAGTGCACGCAATAAAAGTAGGATGTACGTTTAGTAAGAATATACGTTTTGACCTTCCCTTAATCTACTCTGATTCAATGAAGTCCGATGAAGGAAAAATTATGCATCTTTAAACTTAAGATTTCTATAGGCCTATTTACGAAATAAGAAATTCAAATCGGAAATGCCCGTTCTTGCATATAATCAGAAATAGTTGCACTTACAGGAAAACTGTTGAGATAAAAATTAAAGATATTAATATTTCGCATAACTTTTGTATGAAAATTTTTTTAACTTATTTCAAAATACCGATTGAATTTTTTCTTATTATATTTATTTTTACATAAATCGTATCATCTGCACCTGTCAATTGCTTAACAAGAAAAGAACATCTGCAGTGTCTTGTACCGAACTTTCTTATACGCATCTGGGTTAGAATACATCATAGTTTCATTATTTTTCTAATTTATGATATTTTGGAACACTTACACTATATATATTTCTTAGAATATATGTAAAATGTCAAGCTTCAAATTATTTAAGTTTATTTTGTATTTTTTATTGACAATTGACAGGCGAAGATGATACGATTTATGTAAAAACAAATAAAGTATGAAGAAATTACAATAACCATTATTTTGAACACACACACAAACACAAAACGTATATTTCCGTTAAAATCTCGAGATTGTAATTTTTCATGATTACAAAACTTACTTATACTGCGTATAAGAAAGTAGAAATTATTTGGCATTTGACTTTATCTTTAATTCTTATTGATTTTGCTGTATGTGATACCGTTTGAGTTAATGCAGAAACTCCATAAATTACTAGAACAAACATGCACCTCCGGTTTCAATATTCAACCATTTCGATTGCAGAGTGCTCAAAAACAAATGCCCACAACATGCGTCTTTTCAAATATATACAGCTTCGATCCAGAGATAATGAAAAGATATATTTCTGTTAAATTCTCGAGATATTTTCCTGATTATAGTACTAACATACTACATATAAGAAACTAAAAGTTATTTGTTATTTGAGGATTGGTTGAGCAATAAATACAGAAAAATTAATATTGCATACATCCTGTGATGTGATGCATTATATTGACGTGGTAAAATAACACAGCATTATTCATGGCGTAGGATTCATATCATATTTAAGACGAAAATTTATTTTATTGATATCATAAGAAAACTAACTATACAACGAACAGGTATTTATATATATATATATATATATATATATATATATATATATATATATATATATATATATATATATATATATATATATATATATATATATATGTATATATATATATATATATATATATATATATATATATATATATATTATATATATAGTATATATATATATATATATATATATATATATATATATATATTATATATATATATATATATATATATTATATATATATATATATATATATATATATATATATATATATATATATATATTTATATATATATATATATATAGTATATATATATATATATATATATATATATATATATATATATATATATATATATATATATAAATTAGATAACAATAAAAATATATGTTTGTGCTTATATATTGTTTTAGAAAATCGAACGTGAAGAACCAAAATGAATCTGTTTGCTATTTTCATTGTTTGTTTTATTGTTTCCATTGAAGCTAGTTATCTTGATTCGGTTCTAATCAATTTCAAGAGAAATCATGGGCCTATTCCAAATTCAATATTAAGATATCCATCGGATTATTGTTTAGACACAGATATATATGGCCGATGTCGTCAACATTGGTAACGAATAATCTTGTTTAGAAATATTGTGAAATGATAATTTGTGTTTAAATTATGTAATTTTTTGATTGAATAATAAAATTTACAATGTCGATATATTCTTTGATTTATCATGTTAATTAAAGTGTGTGCAAACATTTCCTCCATTACACAATTACAAGGGTCTGTTAATCGGAGGGCTAGTGAAACTATTCTAGAAATATTTAGAGAAATTACATTTACGTGTAACAATCATTTACGTAGTATGATTACAATAGTGTCACTTGAAGTTGGGCCAAGTGCGAATGATCAGTTGTTTCACGTGTAACTGTAGCTTTATTCGTATAATGTAAAAAATCCTATAATTTGAAATATTAATTTTTTCTTTTATTTAATTAAACGGATCGACTGCTTTGGTCATTACCGCATGGAGCTATGGGAGGGAACATGTTAAAACGGCCTCATCTGTTATATTTTTATTGTGTAGGGGTGCTCGTGTAAATTTACTTATTTTAACAACCTTATCCTTTATAGTTTTTAAAAGTTAAAGGAAGGAAAATACATCAATTTGAAGAAGGCGATTACTTTGTTTATATGCAAGAGTCGTTAACCAAAAATACTTCCAAAGTTCCATGAATATTTAAAGTGCGACGCTGTGCTTCATACTCAAGGCACTGCTCAAATATGTGTTTGAGCGTGACTCTCGTGTAGCACATGGGATAGACCGTAGGTTGACTTTTTACTAACACATGTAGGTGCGTTAGGCAAGTATAGCCTATTCTTAAGCGAGATAACGCGACTTGTTCCTGTCTTGTCAGTTTGATTGGTAGCTTCCACTTTTGGACTGTGTCTTTTATTTATCGCAGTTTATCGGTGCTATTATTCCACTCCTCTTGCCACTTGTTAAGGCAGTGTCTAGTCACTGTCCTCAAAATATCGTCAATAGGAACGGGATAGTGGGTAACATAGTCCTTGTTTGCTCCTGTGACTGCAGCACTGTCGGCCAGATGGCTACCTGGTATCCCAACATGTCCGGGGATCCACATGAATACCACATGTCTTTGCTTTTCACACAACCTGGATATTTCGTTCTTTATCTCCAACAAGGTTGGATCTATAGTAAATTTATTATCAATCCCTAAGATAGCACTGAGGGAATCAGTACAAATCAGCACGTGCCGTTTTTCTTCATTAGATTGACACGAGAGGCGTAGAGCCATACAGTTCAGCAGTGTAGACTAAGCAAATAGACGATAGGGAATAGGACTGTGAATGACCCTCAAAACAACAAATCCACAACCAGTGCCGTTGTTCATTTTTGAGCCGTCTGTTAATATGTGTTGGAGGTTTTGGTACTGTTGGAGTTGTATATAATATTCAAGAAGGTAGATGCCATGAGTAGTGGAATCTTTTGGATAACGTGCTAGTCTGTCATTTACACGTAATGGAGGTGTATTCCATGGAGGAGTTTTTGGAACATTCCTAGCTTATATTGGTCCTTGGTTGTCAAGAATTGTGTTCAGTAACCTGGGAAGTCTTAGTGCAACAGGATATAGAGATGTTGGACTGTTAACATACAGTGCATTAAGCTCGCCGTTATTCGTAAATATTTTGTGATTGAGATGGAAAGGCAGGAAAAGTATTTTTGTGACATACCTCATTGCAAGGCGTTAAACCGTATGTGTAATGGTGGGATACCTGCTTCACAGTACAAGCTAGAGATTGGACTTGTCCTGAAGGCACCAGCGGAGATTCATATCCCTGCATTATGGATTCTCTCTAGTTCCTTAAGATGTGATGGACTAGCAGCTGACACAACAGTAGAACCAAAATCAAGGCGGGATAGAACGAGGCTGGAGTATAGGCGTAGGAGGGACTCGCGGTCGGCTCCTGATTTGGTGCATGCAATACATCGGATTGCGTTTAACGACATATGACACTGTGCAGTTATAGTGTCAATTTGTTTGGCCTAGGTGAGATGTCTATTATATAAAAATTATTCCAAGAAATTTTACCTCATCCACTATCTTTATTGGTCGGTTGAAAAGGGACGTCACAGAGCAGTCATGTGTTTTTCGTAATCGACTAAAGTCGATGCAACATGTTTTATCGGTGGAAAATCGGAAACATATATCAGAAGCAGCACTAGAGACGGCATCGACTGCCTGTTGTAACCTATCATGACATTCAGTGATGGATTTGGATGAGGTAAAAATTGCGAGATCATCCACATATAGACAATATTCAGCGGTGTATGGGAGATTGGCGACAATGTCGTTAATTGCAGTCAGGAATAGTGTAACACTAATTGAGGAGCCTTGTGAAATACCATTTTGCAGTGTCCGGGAAGAGGAAAAAGTGCCACCAATTAGAACTCTGCATGAGTTTTAAGTTCGAATATTAATATTTACATGCATGTCATATCAGTATTAAACGACTATTCTGATTCGGTAAATATAAAATTATTAAAAGCCATTAAATTATAATATAATTTTGTTGATTGCCATACATAGTACAGAAATTTATTTCACATAGCTCACAGGCTTGTTAACATGTTGTTCGATCGCTTGCACGCTTTGTGAGAGGAAGATCTGAAGCTTATTAATATAATAAGTACCTAAGAATTTGCCAAGAACCTTTCAAATTAACTCCACTTGATTTCCACTCTGCACCATATTACTCATCGCCACATTCACGTCAAACTTATTAATCGGCACAAGCTCCATTCCGTATTACGAACTTTTATGTTCGTAATACGGAATGGAGCTGAAAACCCATGCTTTGCAATGCAGGTTTAATCACCAAGCTATAATGTGATGGAAATATTTTATGTTGGCTTTATTTTCTATTTGATTTACTACCTTCAAATAAGCCATCATAATTTCTCTGAAGATTTCTTCAAATTCATTCATCAACAATGTAAAAAAGTCTCGAATCCCGACGATGATTTTCAGCCTAACAGGAAACTACTAGAAAATCATCAAAGTTGCGTAAGAGAACCTAATAGTTTACTTGAAAACTCTCCACAAAACATGACGGGAAATCTACGACCAAAACGTTGTGTTGCAGCCATTTTTTTTGGAGTAATTGTTTCAATTGGAGCTGAAATAGCTTCTCAACTAAATAACAGTGCCATTGTAGTAAAAACTGCAAAAAATTTAATTATTTGAAACATACAGTTTTTATTGTTCTATCCAGGAAACATATGCTATTTTACTAAAATATTACGTGATATATTCATATTTCTATAATTTTTTGCAGCCTGAATTTACATATTTACATTGCCAAATGTTAATAAACTCTGCAAAACCGAGGGTTCAAGTATTCGTATGTTAATAAAAATATACATAATCGGATAATACTGATAAATTTACAAGTTTTCACATAAAATTTATATTGTTTTTATACTATGTTCATACCACAAGATTTTCAAAACACATGCAACAGCGAAACACATCCTTAACATGCACTGAACTTTCTTCTACGAATATGGGTTGCTCAAAATGCTAATATTTATAGTTTTTATTTTAACAATTTTTCTGTATGTGCAACCATTTTTGAGTAATTCCAGAAACCGCAAAAAATTACTAGAGCAAGCAAGCAGTTCCGGTTTTAATATCTTTCAAAAATAGAAGATTTTCTGCTCATGCATATACAAATCTTAAGTTTGAAGTTTCATAATTTCACCTTCAACCGAATAGGTTGTAGAGGTTCTCACACACACAGTCGGAATCAAATCAGAGTAGGTCAAAACGTATATTTCCGTTAAAATCTCGAAGTCGAAATTTTTCATGATTGCAATACTTATACAGCGTATAAGAAAGTAAAAACATAAGAGAACCTAATTGACCAATTTGTTATTTGTTATTTGGATAAGTAGTTGAGCAACAAAAACAAATACATTATTATTGCATACATCATGAGATAATGCATTATACGGACGTGGTAAAATAACACAATATTAAAGCTTGCGTGGTATACTTATCGTATTTAAGACGAAAATTTATTTTAACGGTATCAAAAGAACTCTATCTATACAATAGACAGGTATGAAATGTATATATATATATACATAATAATATTAATAAATTTGATTTCATCATAACATAAAATAAAACTTTTTGTATATTATTATAGAAATTCGAACGTGAAGAACCAAAATGAAGAATCTTTTCGTTATTTTCATTATATGTGTTGTTGTTTCCATTGAAGCAATTAATTACACGCCTGAAATGTATACAACCCAAGCCAATATCCCTAACTCTTTCATACCGGATACTCAACGCGTCAAGAGAAATCCTACACTTTGGGATTCAAGGGATTGCAGTAGTGGAATAATTAGCCGTTGTAGACCAGATTATTGGTAAACCTAGTAAATAAATGTGCAATTATAAATATTATTTTTTATATATTGTAAATTATTCTATGAATATTAAACATGTCATTCTATTTATGCTGCAATTAAATATGTTAACTTAAGTGTTGGCTCCATTACACAGAAAGGCTTTATTATGTATATGTAATGCAAATGAAATCGCTTAATTGTTCTTTCATTTTGAGATTAATAAAATAATACATTACGAAGAAATATTTTTAAAAAAATTGTATTATATACCTTTTTTCGAATGATTTAGATACTTCTTCATTATTTCCAACCAATTTGCTTTTTAGAATTTACATTTAATTATAGTTATAGAAATAAGAAATTATTGAATGAGATACCTTGGCATTATTTTATAGAGATAAAAAAAGTGGGTGCAGGCTAATTGTTTTTCAAGTTGACAGAACAAGAAATTATCATTCCGAAATATAAAGTTTACCGTTTCGTTTCTTCTTTGTTTTCGTGCCGTTTTAATATCGTTTTCATTGTTTTCTTTTCCTCCATATTAATATTTCGTTGGATTCGCTACAAAACTGGTGGTAGACTTGAGTACATTCCTGCAAAAGAACTAGCGCTGGCTAAACATCACGACTAATGTTCGAACGTGTGTAGGGCCAGTAGATTATGTATCTGTATCCGTTTTGGTTTTATTTTTTAAATAGATGTTTGTTATACTGTCTAAATTATCCTAAATTGTATCGACGCTAGTGCCAAGTTATGTTATATATTTTATTGTAATAAATTTGTTAAGTTGACTTTCTTAAACCTCATTTATTCATATTTCAGACAGTGAAGATAAATTAAGATATTTCGAGAAGTACAATCGCAGCCAAAAGTTGTAGTCACATGACATAAGCAGATATATGATGTTTTAAGTGATATTTGTTCTAAAAAAAAAATTTTTTTTCTGATAATTATGTTTATTTACTAGATCTTCAATTACAATTGTAATACATAGTGATGTATTTAAGGGGAGGTTCTCATTAAAAATTTTCAAAAAATCGATCGATCGAGACCGGTTTTCCCGACAGTTTTAAATTTTTTAATTTTGACGTCAGATTCGGGTTCGGCGACCCTAAAAATACTTATTTACAAATTTTCAGCGAAATTGGTTATTTACAATTTTTTTTATCCGCCATATTGGATCCGCCATTTTGAATTTTGGAATTTGGACGTCAGATTCGGCTTCGGCGACCCCAAAAACCTATAAATTCACCCATTTTTGGGTAAAATTGAAGTTTTAAACAGATTGAACACGTAATAATACGTTCCCAAACATCAAACGCGTTTTTCTCGAAACACACTTTTTGAAACTGCGAGAATGATAACTCTCGTATCGTTCAACCGATTAACTTCGTTTTTTGACTTTCGAGAAGAACACAGTCTTGTGCATAGGATATACCAGAATAGTTGCAAAATGTTAATATTTAGTATTTTTACAGACCCTGCTGAGTCGAAAAAGACCCCTAAAAAATGAATGTTTTTTTCAAATGGCTCCCATTTTGTCAATTTTGACTTTTTTTCAGATATTTTGGTATATTCTATGCACCAATGTATAAGAATTAGGAAAATCGTCTGATTACGTTTCTACGTCCATTTTCAGAGGCAGGATCGTTCTCGAAGTTTGGAAAAATTCCAATAACATGACGAAGGGAAGCGGCCATTACGCCGCCATCTTCGATTTTCACAAGTCGAAAAAATTGTGAATTTAAGATAAGTGTTTAATAAAGATTTTTCACAAAGATTCGCATTCTTAAGTTTCATAGATACCTCGCAAAAAATTATTGAACTTTGCATCATTTTCCGTAGTTTTAATGAGAACCTCCCCTTAAATCACGGTATTAGGGTCAGAATTTATTACTCCCCCTTGTGTCTAGACACCGGTACAGATTTGATACCAGTTTGTTAATGTTGTGAATTACAATTAATATTTACTTACGCAAGTTGCACTTTTTGATCTTTATTTGGATTTTACTTTCTGTTAGGAAGGATTTTAGTGTATGAAAGAGGTAGTTGGAGAGTTTAAGTTTATTTAGTTTATGTAGTAGCTCTGTGTGCCAGATCTTATCGAAAGCTCTTGCCAAGTTTAAAAATGCTGCTACTGTGTATTTTCTTTCTTCATATCCTTTTGAAATGTATTCAATTATTCTAAGGAGTTGGTATCTTATACGCAGTATAAGTAAGTAATGTAATCATGAAAAATGTCGATCTAGAGATTTTTACGGAAATATACGTTTTGACCTTACCTGAATCTATTCCGACTATTTTTGGAATGACGTCCGTCTGTGTGTGTGTGTGTGTGTGAGCGCTCTACAGCCCGAACGGCTAAAGTTAAAATTATGAAACTTCTAACTTTAGATTTGTATACGCCTGGCAAGAAAACTTTTTATTTTTGAAAACAATATTCAAACCGAAAGTTCATGTTTACTCTAGTCATTTTTTTGCGGTTTCCGAAATTACTCAGAAATGGTTGCACTTACAGAAAAATTGTTAAAATAAAAATTAAAGATATTAATATTTTGCATAACTTTTAACATTTAATCTAGGAAATATTTTAGAAAAAATGTATTGCAGAGGTTAGTAAAATATTATAAATTAGAAAAATAGTCTAAATATGATCTAACCGAAAGAAAGTATAGTGCATGACATTGCAGATGTTTTGGGTAGATTTTTAAGGATTATGTTGTCGTGTCCAGGAGATTTTCTGTTTTTTAGTTTATTTCTGATGGAGAGGTCGGTTTAAGGTTTGTTGTCGATAGTTCCGATTGACATAAACTAATGTTAGCAGCGTCATAATTTGGGGTGGTTGTGAAGGTTTCTTCGAAGTTTATGTTGATAGGTGGAATAATTGTTGGTTTTTGTAGTATTCTCCTGGTTGATTTCCACATTTGTGTGTCGAACGGGGCAATATCTGATAGGTATTTGTGGTATGTATTTATACGGTGGTTTTCTAGTTCTCGGTGTACTTCATGTCTTAGATTATTGTAGTATTTTTTATATAATCTGTTGTGAGTTCGTTGCCATAATCTACGGGCTTTTTTTGTTTAATATGTTTCAATATATATTCAGGAGTTCAGTACTGCGTTATTTTCTTTTAATGGTCTGTGACGCTTATTAGTTGCTGCGTTTATGCCTTCGGTAAAGTCGAGAATTGTTTTGTCAATGCTGTTTGCTGAGTTGAGTTTGCCAGGTGAGTTTAATGTATTTTGCAGTTCTTCTTGAAATTTAATCCAGTTTGTTTTTATAGGAATGATGCATATTCTAATGTTTGGTTGTACGTAGAAACTGGCTATAATGGGTACGTGCTCAGAGCTGTGTTCGGTATTACTTGTTGGCTAATTGATTTGGTGATATGTATCTATAAAATTATGTCCAGGATGTCGGGAGTATGATCTATCTGGTAAGGGTAGTTTGTAGGTTCTTCTGGGAACAGGATTTGAGTGCCATGATTTCTTGTTATTTCATCTAACTGTTGGCCTATTGGTTTATTTTTGTGGTAACTCCACTAGGTGTTTTTGCTGTTTAAGGCTACCATGAGCATAGTTGGGATATTGTCTTCAAATAATGATTTTACGTCGGTGCTCACTAGTCTGCGGTTTGGTTGTTGGTAAGCAGATATGATTTTCAAATTTTCATTGTTAAATGAATCTATGGTTACACTGACCACTTCTAACGCCATGAGATCTGGTAGTATTGTTTTATGGTGTTTCATGTGTTTTTTGACCAGTATAGCTACTCCTCTTGAGGCCCATTGTTAAGTTCTATCGTTTCTGTATATTTTGTACTGAGGTATGTTAAATGTCTCATTTGGTGAATTTCTGTTAAATAGGCGATGTCAATATTGTGTCTATATAAAAAGTCTATGAACGCAGGGCGTTTGATTTTTATGCCGTCAGCATTCCAATTAAGGAATTTGAGGGCTTTTATTATCGGTGTTGAGGGCATTTTATTTGAATATGGAGATAATTAGTGAGGAGAGGAAATTTTTTATATTTTCCATATGTGGATATAAGGTCAATTAAAATGATTAATATTTGTTGGATTAGTGTATTATTTAGTGGTTGGGCTGTGATTGAGGCGTAGGATTGTTAGTTTGAGAATTGAGATGTTGATGGTGGATTTGTTTGTGGAGGGTTGATATTTGGTTTTTGTGTAGGTTGTGTTTTTGGTTATTTTTTGTTGTTTTTCTTTTTTTATAGTTCTTTGTAGTATTTGCAACTCTTGTAATGGGCGAGGTGGTTACATTTAGCAGGTTCTGATTTGGGTTTCGGACACTGTGTGAAGTGGTAGTTGTTGGCGCGTTTGTGGCATTTGGGTGGCATTTTGCAGTAGTTTTTGGTGTGTTCATATTCTTGCCAGTTTTTATATTGTGGTATATTTTGGTTTGTGTTGGGTTTCTATGGTCACTATGCAGCTGAACAAGTGTTTTTGCTGAAATATCGTATTAGCGGCGTCCTTTTTTTTATGATCTATAACACAGACGAAAATTGGATCTTTGTATTTATTTAGTAATCGTAATACTTTTGTTATAGGATATTTATCTTTTAATTCGTTGAAAATTTCAGTTTCTGTTATGGATATCGGTAATTTTTTGAATACGACTTGAAGTGAGCTGTTGTTGAGGTTAGCTAGCCCGGCAACAAAACCGTCGTGTCATATTATAGAACCCAACATCCCCATGTTGGACCTCCGCCCCTTTTGTCGTCATTTGGTCATTTGTTTTTTCTTTTTGTAAAATATTTTCCTTTGCAAACATATCGTATCATATTTGCTATATTCGATTTTTTTATTTCGTCCTTCACTTCTAGAACATACAGGACTCGTGCAATCACTTTATTTGCTGCGTACCAAGGTTCACCGGTAATCATACGAAGCACTTTCGATTCAAGAATTTCGATATATAACTCTTAAACACGCATTCGCACAAAAGATGTCATTTCAAAAATTTGCAGACTCGATAAGGATAGAGTGAAAAGTATATTTCTGATAAATTCTCGAAATTTTTTCATGATTATAGTACTAACATACCGCATATAAGAAAGTAAAAAGTAGTAGATAACAATTAAGCAAGATCCGTAATAAATTTCCGTTATTTGTTATTCGGATGATTAGTTGAGCAATAAATAGAGAAAAATTAATATTGCATACATCCTGTGATAATGCATTATACGGACGTGGTAAAATAACACTGCATTATTCGTGGCGTAGAATTCATATCGTATTTAAGACGAAAATTTATTTTATCGGTATCATAAGAAATCTAACTATACAACATACAGGTATTGATTTGATTTAGTCATAACATGTTATAATATTTTTGTTTTTATTTATTGTTTTAGAAATTCGAACGCGAACAAACAAAATGAAGAAACTATTTGCCATTTTCATAGTTTGTTTTATTGTATGCATTGAAGCAACATTTAAATTTCATGATTTGGTTTTATCTCCGGCCAATAGCCATAAATATATTTTACCGACCATTCATCGCCACAAGAGAAATCCAAGGCCTATTCCAGATTCAAAATTAAGATATCCATGGAATTATTGTTTAGGCAAAGATATATATGGCAGATGTCGTCAGGATTGGTAAATTATCTTGTTAAGAAATTTTGTGAAATGATAATTTGTAATTAAATTATGTAATTTTTT
>OX122909.1:5950041-6110041 GCA_944738965.1 Nebria brevicollis | reverse complement strand
TTTTCATAGCTGTCTTCGGTTTCATCCTTTTCATAGCCGTCTTCGGTTTCATCCTTTTCATGGCTGTCTTCGGGTTCATCTTCTTCCATCAACGAACACCATGGTTTCATACGATCGGCTGCAAATACTGAATTAAAAGTTCTTTGTGTTCTTTTTGCTCCAGGGACGTCTCCTAATCGATAACGGTCGTGAGCTAATACTTCGATTACCATGTAAGGACCTTTGTATTTTTCGGACAGCTTCCTTGACTCGCCAGTTGCTTGACTTTCTCTCTCGATGAGTATTAAGTCACCGGTTTGGTACTTTCTTGGTTTCTTATGACGTTTATCAAAACGCGTCTTCTGAATCTGTTGTGCTCGCTGTATGTTTTGCAAGGCTTCTTCACGTCTCTGAGTAATATCTGCTTCAATAACATCGTGTTAAGGGTTTGATGGAATGGGAAGCCAAGGTTTTTGTTATTACTCAGACAGTTTTATTAAATGTTTTTTTATTTCACAACAGAACAGGAAAGATAATTGTCAAAAAAAATACATGTGTATAAAAACTAGACAAAAGATGGTTGGTATATATAATATTATTTTTGTTGTCAAGTCAACCTCCAAAAATAATGTTAACAAATTTAAATAATTAATCAAAACACTCCTCCTTTATTATTTTACATCGTAGCATGCCAAACACCTTTCGATTCAAGGGTTTTGTGAGTATGTCGGCCAACTGTTCAGAACTAGATACATGTTTGAGATCTACAGTTTTGCCGATGTGTTCCTTGATGAACTTACGTGGAATCTCCACGTTTTTCTTTCCTTTTGTTGTTTTTCCTTCGTGTGTGCTTTGCAGCATATGAATAGCTGATTGGTTGTCTACGAAAAGGGTGATTGGCTGATCAGTCTTGAGTATTCCTAGTTCGCGTCCAATTCTCTTTAGCCAGCAGATTTCATCTATTGACGATACAGCTGCTCTGTATTCTGCCTCAGCGGTTGAGGTAGCGACGATTCGTTGTTTTTGCGTGTACCATATGATGGGTCCTCCCCTCATCACGAGTACTCCACTCGTAGAGTGTCCTGTCTCGCTGTCTCCTCCGAAGTCCGAATCAGTGTAAGCCATTGTGTGGGTATCTCCGTTGAAAAATATTCCCATGTCCGATGTCCCTCTCAAATATTGAAAGATCCTCTTCACCATCTTCCAATGGCTCAGCATTGGCTTACTGCACTGGCGACTCAGATAGTTCACAGCAAAGCATATATCTGGTCGCGAGATAGTGGCAAGGTATAAAAGGCTTCCGATGGCTTCACGATACGGAGTGGTGGCAGGTGCCAATTTGTCGTTGACTTTGTGATCGTCATTTGTGATCATGCCCTTCTCAATCGGTGTAAAGACTGGGTTGCATACATTGCTGTCAAAACGTTTGAGAATTTTCTCGGTATATTTGTTTTGACTCACCGAGATACCTTCAGACTCAATTTTAATTTCCATGCCGAGATAGGAAATTTCGTTTTGTATTTCGCGATTGTATGTGATTTCAAATGTTTGGTTGATTTTGTGCAACAGATTGAAGATTTTTGTTTTGTCTCGTCCGACAATGAGCCCATCGTCTACGAAGAGTGTCATGAGCACGCTTCTCTTCTCGTCGTAGTATACGCACGGGTCGTCATCTGTGCTTTCGAGTCCAATTTTGGACAGATAATTGTTGATCTTCTCATTCCATTTCTTAGGTGCTTGCTTTAAGCCGTATAGACTCTTAGCCAACTTGCAAACTTTGTTTGTCCCGTCGTCGAATCCTTCTGGTTGCATTATGAAGATTTCCTCCTCCAGATCTCCATGAAGAAAGGCGGTAGTGACGTCGAAACAAACATGTTTCAACTTCTCCGATGCTGAGTGGCTCAGAATTAATCTGATGGAGGCGTGACGAGCTACTGGGCTGAACGTTTGAGTATAATCCACTCCTTCTTGTTGCTCAAATTTTCGAGCTACGAGTCTCGCCTTCAATCTTCCATCCGGTTTCTGACGAAGTATCCAACGGCATGTCAAAGGCCTGGTGCCTTTAGGGCATTCAACGAGTTTCCATGTTCCCATATCAAAGAGTGACTTATACTCCTGTTTCATGGCTCGCAGCCAGTTCCTGTCCTTGAGGGCCTCTGAGGTTAGGATGTCCTCAACTTCGCCAATCATTGCCATGTTGGCGCTGTCGCCTCTGAAATATCCCATGACGTAATCTGCAAACCTGGCGGGTTGCTGAATGTCACGACGGTTTCGCAGTCCAGGTCGTCTGGTTGTGTGTTCCTCTGGCTGGCCTACATGTCTCGTTGCTTCAGTTTCTGGTTCCTGGTCATCTGGTTCTTCTTCAGCTTCTGACTCCTCATATCTGACTTGTAATTCCTCTGTCGCATTGTTTTTGACTTCGGTTTCTACTTCGGTTCGACCTGCTTTCTCGACGTTTTCGTTGAAGATGACGTTGTCTGGGGTAACGACGTCCCGTTCTTCTGGCAAATAAATCCGGAAGCATGGCGAGTCCAAGTCGTATCCTACAAGTGATCCTTTCTTAGACTTCTTGTCTAATTTCGCTCGTTTGTGGTCAGGCGTGAGAACGTAACAGTCGCATCCAAATGATTTCAACTTGTTGAGATCAATGTGTCGTCCGAACCACATCTCAGCTGGGCTCTTGTCCTTTTCGGTACTCGATCCGGTCTGGTTAATCGTGAAGACTGCGTAGTTCACGGCTTCTGCCCAGAGATTCTCGTTCAGATTCTTTGCATGGATAGCTGAGCGAGCTGACTCGACGATGGTTCTCATTTCTCTCTCGATTCGTCCATTTTGTTGTGGCGTATAGGCATTCGAAAAAGTATGAAATACTCCCAGTTCCTCGAGTAATTTCTTTGTTCTTACATTTTTTATTTCCGTTCCATTGTCTGATCTTAGGATTTTTACTCGCCTCCCGAATTGATTCTCCAGCAAATTCATATATACTTCTAGTTTCCGGGCTGCTTCGTCTTTTGTCTTTAGGAAGTATACTGTTCTGAAATGCGAATAGTCGTCTTTCAATAGCAAGAAATATTTTGCCCCTCCCAGGGATTTCACGTTCATTTCACATAAATCTACATGAACTAGATCCAGTGGCTGTTTGGCGATCTTTTCGTTTGCAGGGTGAGAAACACGGTGCTGCTTCCCAAAGACGCATCCCTCGCATACGTGATCGTTCCAGTCATCGACGTACTGAATCTTATTCCTGTTGAGTATATTCCTCACGTACTTGACATTTTGATGTGCCAGTCGTTCATGCCAGATCCTGATTGAAGTGGCGATCAGGCACTGTCTTGCTTTCTCCTTGCGTATTTTCATTTCGAACAGATTTCCTTTTCGTTCCGCCATTGCCACAATTTGTTGACGATCTGCTGTCATGAAAATTGGTTTCTTGTTGTCAGCAGTCTGCACATATCCCCTGTCTAAAATATGACTTACAGAGAATAAGTTAAAACATAGTTTTGGTACATATAGAGTGTCTTTCAACACAGCTTTGTACCAGGCCTTCCCGTCAAAAGCCTCAACTTCAACATCTCCTATCCCACATGCCTGTATACTGGTCGAATCTCCGATTGTGATGATCATGGGACTTTCAAGTTCGGTGTATGAGTTGAACCAGTTTCTGTGAGAAGTCATGTGTTGGGTTGCACCACAATCCTGGTACCAACAGTTGTACGAGTCTTGTTTTAAATTTATGCTGTTCAAGGTAGCAGCTGACAGTCCTATTGTTATCAACGACCTGCGGTTAGTTTGTCTGGATTCATTCCTGTCTGTCGTCTCATGACTACTTTTATCATTGTGTTTGGTGCAGTTCCTTGCAAAGTGCCCTTTTTGACCGCATGCATTGCACGAGTAATTTTCTTTACAGTAGGCGATGTATTTTGCGCACGATTTGTTTCGACAGTCGCGTTTGACATGTCCCTTCTGGCCGCACTTGAAGCAATTTCCGTTTGCGTTGTATTGCTTCGGTATTGACTGTTGTCCTTGTTTCCTGTGTGCTTTCATAACGAGTGCGTTATGTGACGTTGATCCGCTTGACTGATCAAACTCGATCAGACGATCTTCCTCTAGCCTCAGTCGTTCCACAAGCGTGTCGATGGTTTTGTCCGCCATTCCTAGGTTGTCCCACGCTGTCCTGAAATGGTGTAGCTTCGGTGGTAGAATGCCGATGATTCGCGTCATGATCCAGCTGTCCTTCATCCTGTCCCCTACTGACGATAAGTCTTCGGCGATCTGTAATATCTCCATGCAGTTCTGAACAGCTGTTTTCGACATGTCGTACACATATGCGAAAAATCGTCGTTGCAAACCTTCTACCGTTATATCTGACTTCTTACCGTATAAATTATTCAGTCTATCTAACATTTCTTTGGCTGATCTACAATTTACAATTTTTAATAAAATGTGACTATTTACATTTAAGCCTACTATAGCCTGAGCCTCTAAATCTTTCTTTAACCATGCCTTTACTGACTCATCTTCGAGGCCACCGTCGGGTTTGACGGTTGCTCCGACAGCAATATCAAAAATTTCTTTCGATTTCAAAGTTAGATTCACTTTGAATCGCCATGATGCATAGTTTACATGACCCTGTGAGTCTTCGACTAGAATTTCTAAGTGTGACTTGACGGTGTCCATGATTGACGCTTATAGGGGTGACGTTTACTGGACGTTGCTGACTTGACTAGGCTGACTTGCGTGGCTGATTGTGTCCGACGATACGCTTCTTCGTTGACAAATTTATTTCTAAATTCAAAATTCTTAACTTCCCAATGTGTCCTGGGCCCTTAACCTGTTAAGGGTTTGATGGAATGGGAAGCCAAGGTTTTTGTTATTACTCAGACAGTTTTATTAAATGTTTTTTTATTTCACAACAGAACAGGAAAGATAATTGTCAAAAAAAATACATGTGTATAAAAACTAGACAAAAGATGGTTGGTATATATAATATTATTTTTGTTGTCAAGTCAACCTCCAAAAATAATGTTAACAAATTTAAATAATTAATCAAAACACATCGTCGTCTTGTAGGGCTAAAATGAGTGCATTTTGCAAAGCGTTTCTTGGGTCAAAATTAAATAACAATTCATGAGGGCTTCGTTTTGTCGTTTTATTTTTCATACTGTTCATTGCAAACTGTATGTCACGAATCTTGGTATCCCAATCACAGTCTTCGTGAGTCATTGTTTTTATGGCTGCTGCAATTACGGCATTACTACGCTCTACCTGTCCATTTGCTCTTGGCGTTGCCGTTGCATTTCTGATGTGAGTCATGTCATTTTCTCGGCATAATTTTTCGAATTGTTTTGCAGTGAACGCTGTACCTCGATCAGTTATCACAAATTTCGGACATCCGAATAGTCCTGTCACCTCATGCATCACCTGACATACTGATTTTGTTTCAGTGTTCTTGACAGCTCTCAAAATAATAAATTTTGTGAAATTGTCCTGGATTGCCAAGACGTGGGTGTTACCTCGTTTGCTCTTTGGATATGGACCTAAATGGTCCAGGTGTACTGTTTGAAACGGTACGGTTGTTCGATCTATGTTATGCAATTCAGCGCCTCGTTTTCCACCAGGTCGCTTATGATATGCACATTCAACGCAAGCTGCAATGTATTTTTTTACCTTTCTTCTCATCTTCGGAAACCAAAAGTATCTTTTCATATGTTCTAATGTCTTTTCTTCTGGAAAATGTCCCATTTTATCATGACTGTCATGTATTACTTTCCAAATAGCACCATTTGGAACTACCCATCGTAAATCATCATGTACTTTACGATAAAGTCGCTGATTTTTAATCTGGTAGTCTATATGGGTCTGGTGTTCATTATTATTTTCAGCTTTTCTTCGTAGTACCTCAAGGATTCTTCGTAATTGCTCATCCTGTTGTTGCATGGTACTCAGTCAATCGTCTTGTTCAACACGGCAAACTTTCATTCCAGCAACTTCTAGTTCTGCGGATGGTTCAGTCGGGTTACGACTAAGGGCGTCGACATGTCTCATCGCTTTTCCTGGTCGGTAATCAAGGGTGAAGGAATATTCTTGGAGCCTTAATAACCATCTCACAATCCGTGGTAACAGTTCTTTTTTTTTTCATCGTCAACTTGAGGGCATTACAATCGGTAAGTACCCGAAAATGTTTGTGTAATAAATACACACGAAACTTGTCAACTGCTTCTACCACGGCTAACGTTTCCAATTCATAACTGTGGTAGGTTTTTTCGGTTGACGTCGTCTGACGACTATAATACGCAACTGGTTTTTCGGTTTCGCCATTTTTCTTTTGTAGCAGGATGCCCGCAAGACCATCTTTGCTGGCATCAGTATGAACTTCATGTTCGGCATTCACATCGTAAAGTGCAAGAAGTGGAGCTTCAGTTAGTTTTTTCTTCAAACTATTAAACGAGTCTTCTTGTTTGTTGCTCCAAACAAATGGTGCATCATTTTTCGTTAATTCCGAAAGTGGCTTCGAGAGGGTAGCAAATCCCGGCACAAATCTTCGGAAATAACTCGTCAGCCCTAAGAACTGACGTATTTGGTGTACATTTTGTGGCCTCCCGAACTTGCTGATGGCATCAGTTTTTCTTCTGCCAGATCGAATCCCCTCGGTGTCCACTTCATACCCGAGATAGTCAATTTTTATAGCGAAAAAGAAACATTTCGATAACCGCAAAGTCAGTCCAGCTTCTTTAAGCACCTTGAACAAGCGCTGTAGCTTATACATGCCTTCTTCGATTGTTCTTGCAGGGATAAGTATATCGTCCATATATACCAACACGTCTCCGTGCTTCATTCGTTTTACGACCTTCTGCATAAGCTAGTTGAATACCGATGGTCCGTTGACAACTCCGAATGGCAACTTCAAAAATTCAAATTGGCCAAAAGGCGTTACAAATGACGTAAACTTACGTGAGTCGGTATCTACAGGTAGTTGGTGGTAACCTGCAGCTAAATCTAAAGTTATGAAATAACGACTTCCCGACAAACTATCGAGCTGGTCTTCAATTCGTGGCATAGGAAACTTCATGCTCACTGTTTTTTCATTCAGACGTCTGTAGTCGATACATGGTCGATAGTCATCATTTGGTTTCTTCACTAATAATGCAGGACTACTATATTCAGAAGTAGACTCTTGAATGACTCCCGCTTCAAGAAGTTCATCGATCTTCTGCCGCATAATGTCACGTTCTTTGTAGGCAAGTCTATATGGTCGCTGATTCACTGGTACATTATCTTTCAGCTCTATTTTGAAATTAATCCAATCGGTGGTTCCAACTTCCGTGGTGTTTTTTGCGAAACAACTTCGGTTTGTTTCTAACAAATTATACAATTCTGTTTTCTCTGCGTTTGTCATCATTTGATTTGTGGAAATTTCATGTTGTGCTAATTTTTCATACTCTACTCTTCTTACTTGTGGTTCGTTCTTCTCATTTTCATCCTGCTTACGCGTGATTGTTAATAATCCCTTTTCTTTAATTACTCTAATACCTGGTTGATCAATTGCTGTCTGGCCAATTAGGATTGCTTCAGTCTGAGCTTCATTTGGGACAATTAAAACTTCTGTTTCAAGCTCCACGTCTCCAATCGTAATTATCAATACTTGTTTGCCAACCGTTTCACAAGTGCCGTTTCCGAACCCTCGCAAACGCCTTGTTTCATTTTCGTAAATAACATTCGCTTTCTTTGCAGCTTCTTGTCTCATTGTTACTACATCACTTCCGAGGTCAATGTAGCCAACCATTTTCGTACCATTAATTGTTACCCACTTATGATATTCATCTGGTGGTTTGAGCTCTTCAGCTCCCGTTGTGGATACTTCAGCTTTAATTTTTCGAACAACAGTTCTTAACGCAGGCACACTGCCTCCTCGTGCACCTGATTGTTTTCGTTCTTGTCGACAGTCTCGTGAAATGTGGTCGTTGCCGCCACAATTATAGCAGGTTCGTGGTTTCGTTGCCTTGCCACACTCCCTTGAAATGTGCCCCATTTCTTGGCAATTGTAACATCTAACTTTATTGTCTCGCTGGTCAGAACGTTGCAAACGTCCAGGAGCATGTTGTTCTCGTCTATTGGTAACTTCAAAACTGCTACTGTGTCTCCCCTGGTATCCAAATTTGGCTCGTTCTTCCACGCTCTCATATCGTTTTAATTTTAGGAGTAAATCCTCGATATCTGCAACCTCACATAACGATAGTGATCTGACTAACTCTCGATCTCCAAGACCATTAAGAATATATTTTATTAAGGAAGAATTGTCTACTTGCCCTTTGCTGGCTATCGCTCTCACGGAGTAGACATATGCCTCCGAACATTCGTTTTTTTTCACGTTTTCGTCTGGTCAACTGTAAGTGAACGTCTGCCTGATCATTTGCTGATGGAAAACTTCGCAGCAAATGATATTTGAAGCCTTCCCATGTAGTGATCTCGTTCACCAAGCCGTCCATCCAAAGCTTGGCTGCTCCTCGTAACTTAGTAACAGCTTGGAATAATTTTAAAGGATCGTCCCACGAATATGCGGTACCAATACTGTCCACACGTTGTATCCACTATGCAGCACTTAGTCCAGTCATTCTCGATGGATCGAAGTCTGACAACAATTTTTCTGCTAATTCACACGGCGCTCGTAACGTCATGGACACGTTCGCATGACTGTTTTGCATAAACGTACGTTCTCGATCTAGTAATTCACGCTCTCGTTTCAGCAGATCTATCTCACGCGCTAACAATTCTCGCTCACGGTTCAAATTATGTTGCATTTCCAATACACCACACGCAGCGTAGACATGACCTCAGGCCCTACGTCACCAGACGTTACATTCACGCCCGAAAAACTCATGTTTACTTTGATTTATTGTATCCAACTTTAATCGGCTATTAAATAACAACCCGTACACACCATCTGTACTCCCGTACTAAATTCGCATCAACTTTTCTCTCACACAAAAGTTCTTTGTTAGCACACACGCACACGTGCTTATTCAACTGGTCGGCACTTAGCACTGGAAGTATTTTTATGTATCCCACCGCTGCTTTGTTAGGATAACTTCACTCTAACTCGTCAGGTAAAATAACAACAGGTTTATATCGTCCTAGATATTTATTTTAATCTCCACTCTTACGTATTACAAAATCACGTCTGTTCTGTACACCACATGGCGCCGGACACACTTCGTTGTTATTCTCCACAACAACGTTTTGGCGCGCGACGCATCCGGTCTCTGCGCAGCTCGTAACGGTTTATGGGTACGGCGGGAGATCTGATCCGATTCTTTGGGCGGACTTTGAAAAGTTGGCTAACATATACATATATTATATATATATATATATATAAATATTAAATCAATGATGAGAAAGTCTTTCTGTTGGAAACTGTACCAACGCAATGTATTAATCAATGGAAACGAATTTGAGAAAAATGCATTAGTAACTACGCTAGGCCACACCTTTTCGAATTTGAGAAAAATTCATCGGTTTCTTGTCGTGGGCTTCGTAGCTCAATTGGTAGAGCAGTGGAGCGTGTATATATAATAGTTAGTAAGTTAGTTTATAAGGTACAAATGTTAAATGGGTTTTCTGGTTCCTCCTTTCCCATAGAAGAAATCCTAACACATCAAAATTGTATAAAAATCAAAAGATTCAGACACTTACTCAATTATTTGTAATTACACACAACACAATCACATCAAGTTTTACAGTCCCTGTGAGTAGGAGCTCTTATAAATACCCGCATATGTTCCAAATATGTTTTTATGGTAAATGTATAGGGTAAAACGACCAGTTTTGGCACAGTTAAGAAAATTCTCTACTCTTTTGAGGATTAAAAAAAATATGGATAATATATTTATATAATAATTGAAAATTTTTAAAGTTTAAGTGTTTTATAAAGTAAAAAAAAAATTAAATTGTTTATTGATGTTTTAGGTAATTTTGTTCACAATTTATAATTCGATGTTAAACTGCCAGTTTTGGCACGGTGGTTGCCTTTAAGAGAACAGTCCTTTCTAGTAGTAGCACGGCAAATATAGTTATAAATTTATATATTTTAGCTTGGATTTCCTAAAATTTAGGTATATATTTATAAAAAAACACTTGCAGTAGCTTTATTTTATAAATTTTTAAATTATAGAGGTAGGTACTATACCTATCTAAAGCTAAATTTAATATTTATAAAGTTCTAAATTATAAATGTAGACAGCAATATTATTCTTTATCTATAATGCAAATGATATTTTAATTAAATAATAATTTTTAATCGAAATATTAAAATTACTTAAAATAGGTATAGGGTAAAACGACCAGTTTTGGCACAGTTAAGAAAATTCTCTACTCTTTTGAGGATTAAAAAAAAATATGGATAATATATTTATATAATAATTGAAAATTTTTAAAGTTTAAGTGTTTTATAAAGTTTAAAAAAAAATTAAATTGTTTATTGATGTTTTAGGTAATTTTCTTCACAATTTATAATTCGATGTTAAAATGCCAGTTTTGGCACGGTGGTTGCCTTTAAGAGCACAGTCCTTTCTAGTAATAGCACGGCAAATTATATTTTTTGTTAAATGAACTAGGTAAATCAATAAATAAATAAGTTCTATTATAAATTTAATTTTGATTAAATATGGTTTATAAATTTACATATTTTAGCTAGTCTTTATAAAAGAACACTTACAATAGCTTTGTTTTCTAAAGTTTTAAATTACATAGGTAGTATATCTATCTAAAGCTAAATTATTATAAAATTATAATTAATATAAACAATGAAAAGTCTTTCCAAAGTCTTTTTTTGTGAAGTCTGGATTAGTTTCACGCCATTCATTAACACAGTTCTTCCAAGAATTTTTTAATGGGTGAAAAAGAGAAACGTCACAAGACTGGAGAAAATGTGTTGAATTTGGAAAAAGAGCTATAATAATAATGCCATGTTTTTCACAAAACTCTGTTAATGCTAGAGTCAAATGCGATGCATGTCCATCAACGTATAAGACAACTGGGAATTGAATGTTATTCAATTTTAACCATGGGTAAAATATTCCTTTTATGTAGTCAAAAAAACTGTCTTTGTCCATCCATCCAGACTCTGTACAACTATAACTCCAACCATCAGGCAATTCTGCGACCACTGTTTTAGGTACTCTTACATACTTGAAAAGAATGAAGGGCGGAGGCATATCTCCTGCAGCATTTGTTGTATATAGCACTGTTATTGCTTCTTTCTCTTGTCCACTGCATAACTGGTAAACATTTTGAGTGCCTTTTTTTGCCAGTACCATACCCAATTTTGGATTTAAACAAAATGCTGATTCATCGAGGTTGAATACTCGTGATGCATCAATATCATTTAGATTGTTTTTTGTTAAATATGATTCTACAAGCTGGAACCAATGTCTGATTTGCTCCTCAGTTACATAAGCTCTTGCCTTACTGAAATTTTCAGTACATCTTTTGGTTAATCTGTCTTTATGCCTCTCTAAAAACAAAGAAAACCACTTGCTCCCTGGACGATTTTTATTGAAAATGGTTTTCTTATTTGATACAACCATTAGCTCCTGTAATAGCTGTTTTTTGTGACTGGTGACCCTTTATCGCCACAAGCAATTATCCATTCGACTATTCTATTTTCTTCTTCATATGAACAAACTGTTGTAGGGCCTCTTTTTGCAATTATTGGAGTCTTGTTATGATACTTTGCAAATAGTGTACTGGGTGGTATGCCATATTTTACTTTTGCTGCTCTGAAACTAATTTTTTTCTCTTTTATCTCTTCTAAAGCTTTCATTAAATTTTCAAGCGTATATGATGTTTTGGTCCTAGTTCTTAATTTTTTATATTTCTTTTTGCCCTTTTTAATATCGGTGTTATTTTTTTCACCAGTTTTCACTAAAATAAAAATAATTTATTCAAATGAATACAAAAATAAATTAAAGGGGTTATGTTTTCGATTTTTACTTTTTATGAGATAAACAATAAAGTTTCAGTATAGGTATAATGTAAATAATATATGTAAACTGATACATACTTTTTAAAGAATTATATATGTGCAGATAAAATTCGTTTTGATATAAAATATGTATAAACATTAATAAACTCGCTTGCTTAGGTACCGTTCCATTTATAGCAGCGGCTGCCAATAGAAAAGCGCTGTAAGCATAAAGTGTTTCTAAATTGGCGCGCTCTTCAAATTTCATACCAATTAAAAAACACGTGTTTTTAATATTAAAAAATAAAAAAAAGTCAATATTCAACATTTGAAATGTTTCGATGAACTATTCATTTAGTTTATTTAACCAGGTACATATTAAAAAAATACGTTTTTCTAGTAAATATGATTGTAATTGCTTAAGCTATGGTAACCGTAAACTAACTAGAAATGGCTGTGAAAAGTACAATTTTGATATCGCTAAACAATATTCGTTTTTTTTTAATTAATAATTTTAAAATGGACGTTCTAAAGGGTTTTTCTTGTTTAAAACTATATATAAATATTTAAATCATTGTTATACCTACGCATTTGCACAATTTTAAACGTATAAAACCAAGTTTTTGATACCTGTGCCATTACTAGCGATGTGCCAAAACTTAAATCAAAATTTTTAATACTTTTCTTGCATTAAAATTTTGTGAACAATGAAAAATTGAAATCTTTTCTAGTTTTATTTTTTTAGATAAGAATACTTTTCATCTTGTAATTTCAGATAAAAGTATTTTTTCAAGTGTACCGGGTGGGGCAAAACAACCTCCCTAGTTTTGCAAGTGAATTAAAGAAAAAGGAGTCGAGATACAAAAAATTTATTTCAATAAAATAAAGTAGTTACATGGCCAGTTTTATCTTATGTAGTGTTAAAAATCATATCGGCCAAGTGTTGTCCTTCATTGTCTACACACTGCTGCAAGCGACTTTTGAAGTTTTGCATAACCCTTTCAAGCATTTCTTCAGGTATACGGCGAATTTCCGTGCGGATTGTCTCCTCTCAGGGAGACAAAGCATGCGGGGAACATTTCCTTCAAAACCAGCATTGATGCCCGCGCTGTGTGGGCTGTGGCTTCCCCCCCGTCCTGCTGAAACCAGACATTCTCGAGACCAAGTTCTTTAAGAGCAGGGGCAAAAAAATTCTGGAGCATGTTCATATAGCGCCCAGAATTGACGGTAACTGCCCGATTTCTTTCCTGTAGTAAAAGTAAAGCCCGATAATCCCTATTCGGGAAACTGCGCACCAAACTGTGACACGATCACTATGCAGAGGCTTCTCGTGGATCACCCTCAGATTGTTTTCGCACCAATATCGAAAATTTTGTTTATTTACACCGCCAGAAAGATGGAAATGTGCTGGGCGGCGATTACAGACTCCTTTTCGCGTATGTATGCTTCCACGGCAAAAGCGCGCTGCTCGTTCGTCCACATTGTGTTTACGACTGAATCCTTTTGTAACACATACACACGGCATATCTTTCTGCCGCCATTCACGCCATTCCTACCCTGTTACGCCCTCTGCTAGCTTCCCAATTCTCTGTTTAAACTAGGGTGGTTGTTTTGCCCCACCTGTATAAGAGGTTTTGGTTCTAATTCTTGATTTTTCACACTTCTTTTTACCCTTTTTATTAACGGTGTCATTGTTTTTACCAGTTTTCACTAAAATAAAAATAATTTATTCAAACTAATACAAAAATAAATTAAATAGGTCATGTTTTAGATTTTTATTTTTTATGAGATAAACAATAAAATTTCAGTGTACGTATAATGTAAATAATAACTGATACATACCTTTTAAAGAATTATTTATCTGTAGTTAAAATTTGTTCTTGTTATAAGAAATATGTAAAAACATTAATATTCTAACCTCACTTGCTTACTGTCAGAGAGTCTCTGTTTACTATTTAATTTATAGCAGCGGCCGCTCAATAGAAAAGCGCTGTAAGCATAAAGTGTTTTTTTATTGGTGGCTCTTCCAAATTTCATACCAATTAAAGAACACGTGTTTTTAATATTAAAAAATAAAAAAAGTCAATATTCAACATTTGAAATGTTTCGATGAACTATTCATTTAGTTTATTTAACCAGGTACATATTAAAAAAATACGTTTTTCTAGTAAATATGATTGTAATTGCTTAAGCTATGGTAACCGTAAACTAACTAGAAATGGCTGTGAAAAGTACAATTTTGATATCGCTAAACAATATTCGTTTTTTTTTTAATTAATAATTTTAAAATGGACGTTCTAAAGGTTTTTTCTTGTTTAAAACTATATGTAAATATTTAAATCGTTGTTATACCTACGCATTTGCACAGTTTTAAACGTATAAAACCAAGTTTTTGATACCTGTGCCATTACTAGCGATGTGCCAAAACTGGTCGTTTTACCCTATAAAATATTATTAAACAATAAAGTTTATTGAAAATGAAATGAATGGAGCGTAAATCAAAAGGATCTGGGTTCGATCCCCGGCTTGGCCCGATGCATTTTTCTCAAATTCGTTTCCATTAATTAATATATATATATATATATATATATATATATATATATATATATATATATATATATATATATATATATATATATATATAAATAGTTTCATCTCAATATATCTTGGTAATTAAACAGGAGTTGCGGAAAAACTAAAATAAATAATTATAAATAAATATATATATATATATATATATATATATATATATATATATATATATATATATATATATATATATATATATATATATATAATTATTTATTTTAGTTTTTCCACAATTCCTGTTTAATTACCAAGATATATTGAGATGAAACTATTTTAGGTTTGCTATCTATTTAATCTTCTAATATGCGCAGTCCTGCCTATTAATCTTTCTGAATATGTCTTAAAATGTATCTACAAAAAAACAACCAGACTCGAATCCCGACGATGAAAATCGTCAAAGTTCCACAATAGAAACTAATAGATTATTTAAAAACTCTATATTATATTACGGTAAATCTAATACCAAAACGAGTTGTTGTAGCAATTTCTGGTGGCGTAATTATTTCAAAAGGAACTGTCATTGCTAGTCAACAAATCAACCGTGGTAGACGAGATACTAAAACTTTTCTATAAAATTCGTTGGATTACACATTTGCAGAACTGCAGATAATTATTTGAAAAATTCAGATTTTATTGTTCAATCCAAGCAAAACATGTTATATATTTTAATATTAGTGCAGGTATATATTTATAAATTTCCATAATTAGTTGTAGGATTGTTTACAAACTAATATTTTTAATTACCTTTAAATTAATATTCTGAGGAAATTTCAGAAATCCAAGTTTGCATATATTCTTAAAAGTCCATGTTTTCCAATGATATTGATAAATTTATAAGTAAAAACAGAAATGTGTGTAAGGTATTATGTTTCTACCATAAGATTTCTAGATTTCTAGTAACTGCGTAACACATTTTCTTAAAAAGAAAAATAATACAACATAATTGACCAATATTGATAAATAATTTCTGGTATTTGTTATTTGGATGACGAGTTGAGCAACAAATACAGATATGTTATTACATACATCATGAGATAAGACATTATACGGACGTGGCAAAATAGACTATAATAATAATATAATATAATAATAATAACTACATTAATACTTGCGTGGTATACTTTTGGTATTTAAGACGAAATTTGTTTTATCGGTATCAAAAGAACTCTAGCTATACAATAGACGGGTATGTATAATATATAAATACAAATTTTGATTTTATCATAACGAAAATAAATATTTTTTATTTATTGTTATAGAAATTCGAACGCGAATAACCAAAATGAAGAAACTCTTTCTCATTTTCATTGTTTGTTTTATTGTGGCCATTGAAGCAAGTTACTACGCGCCTGAATTGGATATAAACAATGTCAATATCCTTGATTATTTTCTACCGAACAATCATCGCTTCAAGAGAAATCCGAATATTAGATATCCATGGAATCATTGTATAAAAAGGGATATATTTGGCAGATGTCAGTCGGATTTGTGGTGAACAATCTGTACATAAATGGGAAATTAGATATATTATTAATATTTTGTAAATTATTCTTTGAATATTAAACTATTCATTCTATTTATTCTGCAATTAAATTTGTTAATTAAAGAGTTCGCCAACATGACATTCATTACGTCCATTACACAGAAAGGGTTTATAACGGATATGTAAATAATATAAAATCCTAAAATTTTTCATAGAGTGTAGGTACGAATCGAATTAAATTAAACTTGGATTACTCTATTACATACATACATACAAACATATCATCACGCCTAATCCCATGAAATGTAGTGGCAGAAAACCCTTAACATTCTTCACATCTTTACAATCCTACGCTATTCAACTCTATCCTAACACACATCTTCATTAAAACTCATTAACTTATTCATACACGTACTTCTATTCTTCTTGCTCGCAACTAGTCTTTCACGCAGCTCACTCTCTAATATGGTTAGCCATTTACTTCTAGGACGGTCTCGCATTCACACATCATACATCTCTTCCACATAAAACTATTTTGTTAATCTCTCATTTGACATTCTTTCGATATGGCCTTACCATCTCATTTGACTTTATTTATTTATTCTGCGTACTGATCATACACCCACGTATTCCGCCTTCTGTCTCTCCGCGATACACCACAAATACCTCTACTATTACCACTTATTTACGCTTTTCGGTACCAGAAGTCTCTCCACCCAAAATTTTTCCTCTACAAGTACTATGGCGTTTTTTAAATAGTTCAATACTGCTTCGACGGCATTTGAATTCCGTATTTTCTATCTTGTTTCTAAAATTATTCGCTGTGTCTTGAAATATTGAGCCGGTGCTTGTAATGTAATCCTCTTTTCAGGGAAAATTCATATAAATGTACATTGATAAATTAACATGTAAACTCTATAAATGTTAAGTATTATGTTTATACCATAAGGTTTTTAGAATAAATGTTACTGAGTAACACGTTAAAAACAACATAACATATTGACCAATTTATCTAATTAATTTTTGGTATTTGTTATATAGATGAGGAATTGAGCAACAAATAGAGATACAATAATCATTTTCACCATAACAAAAAATAATATTTCTTATGTATTGTTATAGATATCTGAACGAATAGAACGTAAATGAAGAATCTATTTGTCATTTTCATTGTTTGTTTTATTGTATCCATTGAAGCAATTAATTACACGCCTCAAACGGATATAACCCAAGCCAACACCCGTAATTCTCTTATTTTGAACAATCATCGATCCAAGAAAAATCCGATCATAGGACTTACACGACCTCGTTGTATCGACAGGGATATGTTTGGTAGATGTTTTCTGGATTGGTGGTGAACAATCTAGTAATTGTATGTTGTGAAATATAAATATTATTTCTATTTAGTAATTAATTCTATAAATATTGAAGTTATTATTATAAAATTCAAATTTAATATGTAAATTTAAGCGTTAGCGATCATTATTTCCATTACACATAAAGGTTTTATATCTTAAATTAAATGAAAACGATTAATTTTTCTATATTTATATGGAATTCTTTAAAAATAATAGAAAGGTTGATCCAATAATGCCAGATTTATACAATCATTTATTTATATACAAAAATGCAAATAGACAGTATATAATAAAATATTAATTTGTAAAAAATGTTCATATTCCATATCGATGCCTTTTTTATTGACAGATATTCGTAAAGCGGGTGTAACTTGACCTAATGGTTTTCCTCGTATTTCTGATACTGGGAAAGTGTAACACATTTTTTATCTGTGCAAAAATTTTGTAATAAATATGTAAAAAATGTTGGTATAATTATATTTTGAGAGAAAACTAAAGTGTTTGTTTATTTAAGTTGTATACCCTCTATGATAGAAAAATAGTTTTAAGAATTTAGGGGCTTTGGAAATTTCAGCATTTCTAGGGATGCAAGACTATGTATGTAAGATGGCCATCGTTAATGTATTGGAGTAAAAGTTGAATTTGGTAAACCAAAAGTTAGTGCGACTGCTGTGGATATGAAATTTTAAATAAGGTATTTGTGGTGTATCTAAGACGAGATACGGAATGCGTTTGTGTATGTGCAGTGCGGTGTTGTAAAAAATATCGTACGTTCTCATTCTTGGCATAAGTGGATTTATATGCTTGAAATAAAATTGCATGAACAAAAAGTTGTGAACAAGCAGAATTGAAGAACGTGCATGTTGAATTTGAATGAAGCGAAGAGTTAACTGGCGAAAGTTTATCAAGAAGTGATTGAATATTATGAGTTATCTATCAATTTAATATATGTTGTTGGTCTCACAGATAAATGAAATGTGATCAAACTTTACATATATTGTTTATTTATATATATTGCTTTACCGAAGGTAATTTTAAGCTCGTCGTCAAGTCTTGCTTACTGGCCAAGTTGGCGAATTACTAAAACTTTCATTTCAACTTCAAGTAATTGGATGATGGTTCAAAATAATATGTAGGAAATAATTATAGATCAATTGTTTTTATTTTATTAAATACACTTTCAAATATACAAATAATTATTATTTGATACTATTTCTAAAATATGTATTTTCATAAACTTACATAATTATATTATTATACATATGATTTTGAATTATAACGGAATTGAATGAATTCTTCGGTTTGGCCAGCAGCTAATGTTGATACTTGTCTTTCCCAAAAGTTTGATCAACATGTTTGTGGTTCTTCTGTGTAGTATTTGATGCTTTAGAAGAACTTGAAGCAAGACCTGATGATACTGCTGATGTCATTCCAGCTACGAATATTGTCAATAGAGCAATATTTCTTTTATGACGTACTTGACCAGCTTCTTTAAGTTCTTCTTCTACATCTGGATCAGTGGATGCAGAGTTGGTAACAGTAAGTGCAATAACAGGAGAAAATTGCGTATATCCAATGAAGTACACCATAAAACAAATAAGAAATTTCTCCATTTTGCTTAAAAACAGTAATGTATTAATGAACGACAAACAAAACTATAGTAGCTTTATTTATTATTAAATTTGTCATTTATACCTTTATTAAAATAATAATTAAATCGAAAAGGAATTGAACACGTCAAATATCCACGTAATATTTAAGTTTTTTTTTAAAAATCATGTACCAGCTATGAGTTTAAATTAAACTGTAATATCCGCTGACCTATGAACTTATTTGTCGACTTGTCAACAAAAGAATGTATTTACGGTTTTCGCAATACGAGTATTTGACCTAATGCACCAATGTTATCTGAATGTGAATATGTCTTACGCAATTCCTCTAATAGAACAGGAAGCATACAAAAGATATTGGTGAAATTTATTTCCTAACTATTATCTGTTTAAGCACAAATAAAATAAATTTGAAAGTCAATGTCAATCCAAATGTCGCGAAAGAATCTAAGCCACTTATTTACTTATTATTAAGAATTACCGTTTTCTTAATCAGAATGATCAAACAAAGTAAAATAACTTATAAAGTAAAATTTGCGTTTGAGAAATGGTATACAGATAGTTATAGAATTGATAGATCTTTATACATTTTGGTTTGCAAATGTATTGTTATTCAACGGAGTACTCCGTTTCAGTTAAAAAAATTTTGTTACACAGAATTTTTTTTTCTTATATCATTGCAGAAAGCTAATCGACTAATTTCAATTTAATATTTATCTTACATATTTCTTTTATGTCGGAGTTGACCAACTTCTTTAGGTGTTTCTTCTGTATCTGGATCAGAGGATGCAAAATTTGTAACGGTAAGTGCAATAACAGAAGATAATTGCGTATATCCAATGAAGTACACCATAAAACAAATAAGAAATTTCTCCATTTAATGGTTCAAAAATTATTAATTTTTAAAATTCAGTCAAGTTGTTTTGAGGACGATCCAAGCAAACAATTTCAAATTTCAATAACTTTCAAAGTTTTAGGTCAGAGTACCTAAATTTTACACTTTTACACTTTTACACTTAAAAGCCAGTATCATATAAATCTAGATATGAATAATTAGGTAATCAGAAGCAGTAGGGTAGCACGTAAAATGGGCAAGGAAAAGAGTTGTAAATTTGGTTGTCTCTCACTATTGGCAACAATTGGCCAAGAATTACTATTTATAAATCAATAAACATGCATGCCGTGTATCATAATCTCTGAATATATATAAATAAAAGCCATACTACAACAATGACAATCATCAATTGCAGTTAACCGTCTTTAACAAACTAGTAAACCATAACAAATAACACGAAGCAATATTTTGACATTTTTAAAATTAATTAAAAAAATTGAGATGAAAATATTTTACGTTGGATTCATTTTATATTTGATCTGCTACCTTCAAATAAGCCCAGTCATATCTTTTAATATCCCTGAAAATGTTCTGAAATCTATCTATCAACAAAACCAACAAGACTCGAATCCTGACGATGTTGTTCAAAATAACGGAAAACTGTTAGAAAATCGTCAAAGCTCTGCAAGAGGAACTAATAGTTTATTTGAAAACACTTCACCAAACATTACGGAAAATCTAAGACCAAAACGTGCTGTGGGAGCAGTTGTTGCTGCGATAGTTGTTGCAATAGTAAGTGGTGTAGCTACTCATGAAATCAACAGGGCCCTTGATCGTGTAAGAAGAGATACGAAAACTGTTCTTGAGAAATCAATGGAATATACATCTACAGAACCAAAGGTAAGTATATGAAATTTAATACAGTATTTATTGGTCTATCTAGAAAATACTAATTCATGAATTTAGAACGTTCCACAAATTGTTACAACTTTCTCATTTATCTAAAATTGCATTTTTAAGGTATCTATATTTTATTTTTGAGGCGTAAGTAGACAGTATTATAAATCGGTTATGCGGCAATCAAAAAGCAATATTAGAAGAATATTATCCTGTATCGATCACTTTTGTTGTCGTGCTGTATTTTGCTTCAATTTTAAAAATGTGTTTTATGGGAATCAGAAAATTAATTTGCGAATTTTAAACTGATGAAATTGATGTTTGCTTCAAATGAAAACATCTGCAGTGTCATGCACCGAACTTTCTTATACGCATTTGGGTTAAACCATATCGCAGTTTCATTATTTATCTAATTTATGATATTTGTTCTAACCTTTGGATTGCTTTTACACTAAATATATTTCTTTGAATAAATATTAAATGTCAAACTTCAAATTATTAAGGTCTATTTTATTAAACAATTGACAGGCGCAGATGATACGATTTATGTAAAAATATATATAATAAGCAGAAATTTATTTTGAAACCAGTACCCTTTTTGGAAAGAAAATTCGAATAAAAGTTGTGCTAAATATAAATACCTTTAAATTTTGTTCATTCAAATTTTCTGTAACTGTAACCATTTTTGAGTAATTGCAGAAACTGCAAAAAATGACGGGAGTAAACAGGCACTTCCGTTTTGAATATTTTTTTCAAAAATAGGAGGTGCACACCCCAGGCATATGCAAATCTTAAGTTTAAAGTTTCATAATTTTAGCTTCAGCCGTTTAGGCTGTAGAGAACATATACACACACAGACACACACACACACACACACACACACACACACACACACAAACACACACACACATACACACACACACACATACACACACACACACACACACACACACACACACACACACACACACACACACACACACACACACACAAAGACGGACGTCATTCCAAAAATAGTCGGAATCGATTCAGCGAAGGTCTAAACGTATATTTCCGTTAAAATTTCGAGTTCGAAATGTTTCATGATTACAATAGTTACTTATACTGCGTATAAGAAAGTAAAAATGTGTTTTATGGGTATCAGAAAATTAATTTGCAATTGATGTGAATTATATAGGAAAATTTGCTTCTAATAAAATATTCGAAACATAAATAAACTAGTTCAAAATTTCATTCAGTTAAGTTAGGTATTATCTAATAACAGAACACAATAAATTGAAAGGGGTATATTAGAATAAATGACATAAAATCGGGAATTTGTATGGTTAAGCAGATCTACAAAGGCGTTCAAAACGGAACAGATTGACAGCGCTTCTCATGGATCTATCAACCAGTATTGTGGGAGGAATTACGAGCCATCAATTCCATATAGCAATAGAACTGGGTAACTGATCAAGCCAAAAATAAATTAAAGAATTGTAACATGAAAATATCGCCAAACACATATATGATCCACTTAACATAATAAATAAATTATATTGTTGAATCTTTTTAATATCCGGTAAAATGTTTACAAAATATGAAAGTGTTATTATTTTAACTCAAATATAATCAAATCTCAAAATATTCCATTTCGAATTACAAGACAATTATAACAAATGTAGTTTTGTATGTACATAAATATAAATTATATTAAGACTTTTAACAGTTTGTATCGTCGAATAAAACGTCCAATAAATCCATATACAAAATTTCATGTATTGGACATGTCGGATGTCCAAGACATGAAATTTTGCAAATGCTGCTATTGGACGTACAATTAAAAACAATAATCACTTGAAATATTTTATGTCAATTATTATGAACATATGCATCAATTATGTAATAATTGCAAGTTATAATCTAATAGATAATGCTAATATAATTAAATAGGCAAACATTCAAAAATTACTATTTAAAATAAATTTATAAACACTATGAGATATCTCGCGGAAGATATCCCATGCATACTAGAGTTTGAATTTGTTTGATCCGGTTAATACTATGAGGTCATTGCTCACAAAAATGTAATTAAGTTATATATTTATAGATAAAGCCTTGAATTATTAATTTATTTGAAAACATATTTAAATTTAATTTAATGTAACTCAGCTGCAACACGTCATTTTAATAAAATATCTGCAGTGTCATGCACCGAACTTTCTTATCCGCATATGGGTTAAACCATATCGTAGTTACATTATTTTTCTAATTTATAATATTCGTTCTAACATTTAGTTCGCTTTTACAGTAGATATATTTCTTAGAAACAATATAAAATGTCATACTTCAAATTATTTAAGTCTATTTTGTTAAACAATTGACAGGCGCAGATGATACGATTTATGTAAAAATATATATAATAAGCAGACATTTAATTTGAAGCCATTACTCTTTTTGGAAAAATAATTCAAATAAAAGTTGTGCTAAATATAAATATCTTTAATTTTTGTTCATGAAAATTTTCTGTAACTGTAACCATTTTTGAGTAATTGCAGAAAATGCAAGAATTGACTAGAGTAAACAGGCACTTCCGCTTCGAATATTTTTTTCAAAAATAAGAGGTGCACACTTTAGGCATATGCAAATATTAAGTTTAAAGTTTCATAATTTTAGCTTCAACCGTTTAGGCTGTAGAGAACATACACACACACACACACAGACACACACACACACACACATACACACACACACACACACAGACGGACGTCATTCCAAAAATAGTTGAAATCGATTCAGGGAAGGTCAAAACGTATATTTCCGTTAAAATCTCGAGTTCGAAATTTTTCATGATTACAATACTTATACTGCGTATAAGAAAGTAAAAATGATCAAAGTATCAAAATTACTCTACATTGATTATAATAATATTATTGGTTTAATTTTTGCATGTTAATTGTAAGTATAGGACATATTTTGTATATTTAAGAGTGATTAACAGCATGCTGAATATATACTTCTTATAATAATCAAGATACAAAAAATAGATCGATTACTATATCATTGTCGGTAAGAATGCCACTTTGATCATTTGAATTATAGTACATATATTGTTCATTTATTCAGATATACACCATAACAAAATTTTAATGTTATTCAAATAAATAAAATATGTGCGCTTTAATCTGAACGGGAAGTCGCTGGATTTTTATCAACCTTGATCATTAAGTCATTCGTAATGTATTGGCAAGACACTTTATAACAAGAAAGATACAGTAGTGTTCTATTTAGTATCATTCATGATAAACGTGTAACCAGCTGCTAATAACGCATAGTTTATAGATAGTTTTTTGTTGTAAATAAAAAGTACTACGTAAGTAACACTTGATATTATTTTGTCATATAATTTAAATATAAATGATAGAGGGTAAAAGTAGGACTATGCAACTAGCTATAAGAATAACAGCATGTATTGACCTGGTAAATGTAAATCATAGACTAAAATTTGGCTAACTAATAGGTTTTATATGGCGAATTTCTGTACAAATAATCGTTCATATGTATGTAAGACCTGTCAGCCTCGGACCTTGTTAATGGGTAAAAGCTTCAATGAAAATGTGAAAGATTGCATTTTCTCGCAAAAATGCGTGGAGCATAGTGAAATTTTTTTTGGAGGCCAACTTTAAAATTTTAACAACAATGGTCCTTAGCACGGACAAACTACTAAGCCTGTATTAGCGAAAAATAACACACAAATAGCACGCTAATACAGGCTTAGTAGCTGGTCCGTGCTACGGACCAATATTTTTATATCATGATTGTAATAAATTCAATACAATTATGAAATTGTATTTAAACGTGTTAAATGTAATTCCGTTTACAATAGTAACATTATTTGTATTTTAACAAATAAACTTGTTATATTACCTACAATTTACTTGCATAATTATACTGTCTATTAGCTAATAATAAAAAAATTAAACATTTGAATAAAGTTTTTTTATTGTTATACAGAAGAATTCATCGACAAAAATGTGTACTAGCTAGAGATATAACATTGCTTTATACACATACACACATAATAATTTAGATATATATAATGGCATTTTAAATTAATTTGACAAGTTAACAAATTATTACAAGCAACTTTAATAAAACGGTTAAAAAAAATGCGATAGAATTAGGCTTTTTGGGATAGGGATGATTGGTCCGTGCAGTAACATAATTAAAATGACAAAATAACAATCTTATCAAAAATGATATAGAAATCATTATCAGATACCATTATTTATATCTCAAAGATAATCAACGCGTGTTTTCTTATATGAAAACAAAATATGTAATACAATCAGGCACGATGACTGGATTTATTTGGGAATAGTAAAGGGGGTGAGGGGGGCTGGGTTATATATATATATATATATATATATATATATATATATATATATATATATATATATATATATATATATATATATGTATATTGTATTTATTCTGCTTATTAGTTTATTACTGCGTAATCTTTAGGTTTAATTTGGCAGGGGGGGGGGAGTGGTTTATAGTACATTGAAAATAATAATATTATACAATATATCATACCGCTTATATTGAATTTGTTTTATTACGCATTTCAATTTTCAGAAACCAACGCGGTAATGTGGCTTTACTTACTATTACTTAAGACTTTTTATGTTACTTTGATTTTGTTATCAGCACTTTATTTATATTTAAAATATGCATACACTTACTGGCAGAAAAGACATGTAATGTACTTAGAGCCAACACTTCCATTTGGAAGTATGAAATCAGTGGTACTGCTACAAGAAAGCTTTGCTGAATGTTTTAAGAGCATATACGACAAAGTTAAAGAAAAGTCAAAATACTTTGGCGGATGGTTCATATTTTCACTACCGGCATTAATAGTTATTGATCCTGATATTATAAAAACAATTCTTACAAAGGATTTTGCTAGCTTCACAGATCGTGAAATTTATTGTGATGAAAAAAATGACCCTTTAAGTGATAATATATTTGCTTTAAAAGGTTTACGATGGAAAAACTTACGCGCAAAATTTACACCAACATTTACATCTGCAAAAATGAAGATGATATTTCATACCATCCTAAATTGTACGACTGAATTAGGAAATATTCTTGACGAACATATTGAAGCAAAAATGCCTATAGATAGCCGAGAACTGCTTGCTAGATTAACAACAGATACAATTGCGTCCTGTGCATTTGGTTTAGAATCTAATGCTTTACGAGAACCAGATAATGAATTTAGAAAATTTGGGAAGAAAGTTTTTCAATTTGGTATCAGGGAAACAATTCTACAAATGCTAGCTGGTGCTTGTCCAGCATTACTCAGATTTTTTAAAATACCACTTACAAACCCTGAGGTAACAAAGTTTTTTTTGAATATTCTCAACCAGACGATAGAATACCGAGAAAAGAATAATGTTTCTAGAAAAGATTTTCTAGATTTATTGATTCGATTGAAAAATAATCAAAGTGTTTTGGATGATCTTGATGAAACGACGGATACAGAAATTGGGATAACGTTTAATGAATTAGCCGGTCAAGCATTTATTTTCTTTGCTGCTGGTTTTGAAACATCATCTTCAGCATTGAACTTTTGTTTATATGAATTGTGCGTTAGCAAAGTTATTCAAGATAAAGTCAGAATGGAAGTTCAGCAAGTTTTGGATCAACATAATGGACAATTATCGTATGAAGCGGTCATGGAAATGAAGTATATGGAGAAAATCTTTAGTGGTAAGCAATTTAATATATATATTTTCTTATTTATAAATCAGATATTAATCAGATTTCGTTCAAACTTCAAATACATACATATTTATTATAATATTATTTTTCAGAGGTACTAAGAAAATATCCACCAGTACCAATGATATTACGACTATGCACAGCAAACTATAAAATGCCAAACAGTGACTACATTTGTGAAAAAGGAACGTTTCTTCTAATTTCCATAATAGGGCTTCATCATGATCCAGAGTATTATCCAGATCCAGATAAATTTGACCCAGAAAGATTTAGCGAGGAAGAAATAAACAAACGGCATCCATTTACATATTTACCTTTTGGAGAAGGTCCAAGAAGTTGCATAGGTAAATCTTTATTATATAGATAATAATTATTTTAAAATAATTATTTTATATTTCTAATAGAATAAAAATAATTATTTGAAAAATTCTTATTCTTTTGAATATTTTTAGGTATGCGGTTTGCCCTACTTCAAGTCAAAATTGTTTTGGCATCACTAATAAAGAACTATGAATTTTCACTTCATCCAAAAACGAAGACTCCAATAAAATTAGCTCCGAAAAATGTATTTCTTTGTCCAGTTGATACAATTTGGCTAGAAACAACTAAAATAGTGTAACTTGTATTTTTTTACCAAAACAAATATATATTTTATTGTGTAACATATTGTTTTTTAATTTAAATTGAAATTATAGTTATTTTTGTTAAATAAAAATTTTATCCTAATTGGTAATTATTGATTTCTAGTGAAATAATTTGTATTGCTTTGATGGTTTATTTGGCCAATACATGTAATTTTTCATATGGTTTTATTGGTTTTATTTGATATCATATATTATGAACATATGCATCAATTATGTGATAATTGCAAATTATTATCTAATAGATAATACTAACTTAATTAAACATGCAAACATTCAAAAAGTACTATATAAAATTTACAAACACTGTGAGATATCTCGCGGAAGATATCCCATGCATACTAGAGTTTGAATTTGTTTGACCTGGTTAGTACTATGAGGTCATTGCTCACGAAAATGTAGTTAAGTTATATATTTGTAGATAAAGCCTTGAATTTATAATTCATTTAAAAACACATTTAAAAAAGATCAAAGATTAAAAATAACTCTACATTGATGACAATAACATTTTTGGTATATATTTTGCATTTTAATTGTAACATATACTAATGTATATTTAAGAACATTGCACTAACAAATTTTCAAATTTTTTTTTGTACAGAATTTGTTAGAATAAACCTTTAAGAACATGGTTTTAATAATATAAAAGTAAAAAATAGTGAGCATATATAGTAAGCCGCATCAAGGTCGCTTTTTCGATGAATTAAAGAAATTATAATTATCCAATCGTTCTGAAATCTTAATACGTTAAACTACACATGTTAATGGTTTTTAAGTTACAGCAGGTTGTCTGGGTTAAAAATCATCGATTTCGGTAAAAAACGCCGCCATACCGTTATTTTTCAACCAAATTTTTTCGTTTTAGTTCATTCTATAGCGGCTTTCATGTTGATTAAAACCCCGTTTTTTTTTGTTTCAGACTTTTCTAAAAGCAGAAATCCTATCCACCGTGAGTTTTTGGATTTTTTTCTGAAAAAATTCAAGCAGACGACGCGGGGCCAAAACAAAATTAAAAAACATTTTTTTTGTATAGTTAAATACTAATAAAACATATGTACAAAGTTTCATTAATATATGTTTTCGTTTTCATTTAAAAATTTACATTAATAAAATATATATAAATTTGAATGTGCTTTGTCCCCTTAACTTTAACGCGATTTTCTCAAGTTGGTGTGGAAGATTTAACAAAATATATTTATCCGATCGCTCTGACGACGCGGAGGCCAAAAATTTCTTTTTGTATAGTTAAATACTAATAAAACATATGTGCAAGTTTTCATTAAGATATGTTTTCGTTTTCATATAAAAGGTTAATTTAAAAAAAAATTTTGAAATTTGAAGGTGCTATGTCGCTTTAAGCGTAATTAACTTCGTATAATAATCAAGATACAAAACATAGATCGATTACTATATTATTCTTGGTAAGAATGCCACATCGATAATTTGAATTATAGTACATTTATTGCTTATTTATTGAAACAAACCAAGAAATAATTTAGCCGGCGGTGCGATCCAAGCATTATTATTATTATTTCTCGTTAAATTATAAAACATCTGTAGTGGTTTGAACTAAACCTTCTTATACGGATTTTGGTTTGATCATATCATTTTTATTATTAATAATATATTACTAACCTTTGGAACCTTTTTTCGCTGAATATTTTTCTTAGAATAAATATTATACTCGAAATTATTTAACTTTTATTTCGTTTTTCTGTTAAACAATTGACTTGCACGGTTCGACGATTTAAATAAAAGTAATTAAAATAAGAATGATTTTTTTTGATATTTTCTTGTTCGCAGTATCATTTTTATCCTAGTAATTTTTCTGTAAGTGCAACAATTTTTGAGTAATTGAAAAAACTACAAGAAATGACAAAAGTAAACAAGCACTTCCGGATCAAATATTTGTTTCAAAAATAGCTGATTTTCTTGCAAGACATATAGAAATATTAAGTTTAAATTTAACCATATAAACTGTAGAGGTCTCACACACACTCACACATACACACACACACAAACACACACACACACACACAAACATACACACATACACAACTACACACAGACGGACGTCATATCAAAAATATTCGGAATATTCGAGAAGGTCAAAACGTACTCTTCCGTTAAAATGTCGGGATGGAATTTTGTAATGATTACAATATTTATTTATATTGGGTATAAGAGAGTAAAAATATATATCCTTGATTCTGAACGGAACGTCGCTGGATTTTATAAAACCTTGAGCCATTCGTAAAGTAATGGCTATGCACTTCATAACAAGAAAGATACAGTAGTGTTCTATTGAGGTTCATTCATGAGAAACGTGTAACTTGCAGCTAACAAGGCATAGTTTATAGTTTTTTGTTGTAAATATAAAGTTATACGTAAGTAACACTTGATATTATTATTGATGGGAGTAGGCGTAATGTTATGTTTGTATAAATTTAAATATAAACGCTAGAGTGTAAAGGCAATTTTAGCAATTGGCCATGAGAATAAAAACATGTATTGACCTCGTAAATGTCAAGAGCAGATTAAAATGTGACTACAAAATAGATCTGGCATGGCGAACATCTGTACATATATGTACATATGTAATATAATTAAAATTAGCAAAATAGCCATTTTATCTTATCTCAAGTATTTTAAATGGCTGCGCCTATGGCTAATGTTTAACATAGCATGTTTTCTTATGGAGAAACAAAATATGTACTATAATTTAAATTTGCAAAATAACAATCAAACTAAAAATAATTTTGCAATAATATTTACGCAAACAGGCGCATTTAAAATTTAATATGAAATCAAAATTTGTAAAGCTAAATTATAACATAAACTTTTTTCTCTGAAAAGAAAACTCTTACTTACAGGCGTGTTCATGAATATGTAACAGTTTGATTTATTTACGTATCTGGTTTAAGAGTAATTTTACACCTAGCAAATCTGATAAGTCAAGATAGATTTTGCTAGTGTTAAGAAAGTCTAAAAACGTAACGCGACATTTTGGAGATTAATTGATATTGTGACCGTTGTGATAAACATTATTTATTGTAATGTAAAAACCTTTATTCTTATAATTTTTATAACGTTGCAATCGTTTTATTAAATTTATATAAACGTTGCTAAATGGTGAACGTTGATTATAGGAGATAGATCTTTTTAATTTGTTTGCGCGCTGTTAATATACTGATTATAGGGCATTTAAAATAATAATATTATCCTATAAATCGTACCGTTTATAATGAATTACTTTTATAAGGCATTTCAATTTTCAGAAAACTACGCAGTAATGTGGCTCTACTCATTATTACTTAATACTTTTTATGTTACTTTGATTTTGATATCGGCACTTTATTTATATTTAAAATATGCATACACTTACTGGCAGAAAAAAAATGTAATATACTTGGAGCCAACAGTTCCATTTGGTAATGTGAAATCAGTGATACTGCTACAAGAAAGCTTTGCAGAATGTTTTAAGAGCATTTACGACAGAGTTAAAGAAAAGTCAAAGTACTTCGGGGGATGGTTCATGTTTTCACAGCCGTCATTAGTAATTATTGATCCAGATATTATAAAAGCAATTCTAACAAAAGATTTTGCTAGCTTCACAGATCGTGAAATTTATTGTGATGAAGAAAATGACCCCTTAAGTTGTAATATATTTGCTTTAAAAGGTTTACGATGGAAAACTTTACGAGCAAAAATGACACCGACATTTACTTCTGGAAAAATGAAGATGATGTTTCATACCATCCTGAACTGTACGAATGAATTAGGAAATATTCTTGACGAACATATTGAAGCAAAAATGCCTATAGATAGCCGAGAACTGCTTGCTAGATTAGCAACAGATACAATTGCGTCCTGTGCATTTGGTTTGGAATCTAATGCTTTACGAGAACCAGATAATGAATTCAGAAAGTATGGGAAGAAAGTTTTTGAATTTGGTATAAGAGAAACAATTATGCAATTTCTAGCTGGTGCTTGTCCAGCATTACTGAAATTTTTAAAAATACCAGTTACCAACCCTGCGGTTACTAAATTTTTCTTGAATATTCTCAACCAGACGATAGAGTATAGAGAAAAAAATAAAGTTTCTAGAAAAGATTTTCTAGATTTATTGATTCGATTGAAAAATAATCAAAGTGTTTTGGATGATCTTGATGAAACGACGGATACAGATATTGGAATAACGTTTAATGAATTAGCTGGTCAAGCATTTATTTTCTTTGCTGCTGGTTTTGAAACATCATCTTCAGCATTGAACTTTTGTTTATATGAATTGTGCGTTAACAAAGTTATTCAAGATAAAGTCAGAATGGAAGTTCAGAAAGTTTTGGATCAACATAATGGACAATTGTCTTATGAAGCGGTCATGGAAATGAAGTATATGGACAAAATCTTTAGTGGTAAGCAATTTAATATATATATTTTCTTATTTATAAATCAGATATTATACAGATTTCGTTCAAACTTCAATTACATACATATTTTATTATAATATTAAATTTTAGAGGTGCTACGGAAATATCCTTCAGTACCAATGTTAATACGACAATGCACAGCGGACTATAAAATGCCAAACAGTGACTACATTTGTGAAAAAGGAACGTCTCTTCTTATTTCCATACTAGGTCTTCAACGTGATCCAGAATATTTTCCAGATCCAGATAAATTTGACCCAGAAAGATTTAGTGAGGAAGAAATAACCAAACGGCATCCATTTACATATTTACCTTTTGGAGAAGGTCCAAGAATTTGCATAGGTAAATCTATATAATATAAATACTAATTTTTACTTTCTTATACGTAAGTATTGTAATCATGAAAAATTTCGAACTCGAGATTTTAACGGAAATATACGTTTTGACCTTCCCTGAATCGATTCCGACTATTTTTGGAATGACGTCCGTCTGTGTGTGTGTGTGTGTGTGTGAGCGCTCTACAGCCCAAACGGCTAAAGGGAAAATTATGAAATCTTAAACTTAAGATTTGTATGTGCCTCCTATTTTTGAAAGCCATATTCCGACCGGAAGTGCATGTTTACCCTAGTCATTTTTTGCAGATTCTGCAATTACTCAAAAATGGTTACAGTTACAGAAAATTATTGCGAACAAAAATTAATGATATTTATATTTAGCACAACTTTTGTTTGAGTCTTTTTTCCAAAAAAAGTACTGGTTTCAAAATAAATTTCTGCTTATTATATATATTGTTACATAAATCGTATCACCTGCGCCTGTCAATTGTTTAACAAAATAGACTTAAATAATTTGAAGTTTGACATTTAATATTTATTCTAAGAAATATATTTAGTGTAAAAGCGATCTAAAGGTTAGAACAAATATTATAAATTAGAAAAATAATGTAACTACGATATGGTTTAACCCATATGCGGATAAGAAAGTTCGGTGCATGACACTGCAGATATTTTTTAAAATAATGCATTCATTCATATATACACGTTTAATTCCATCAAATAAGATGGCAAAAAGCCCTTTACATTATTTCACATTTTTTCATACTTTCATATCTTTCCAATTTTTCGCCATTCAACTTCTTACGCTTCATTCAAACTTTATTCATACATGCTCTTGTATTCCTCTTCTTAGAAACGTGTCTTTCACGCAGCTCATTTACTCCTATTACGGCGTCGCATTCTCACACCATTCATCTCTCCCACAAAAATCTTTTTTGGTAATCTTTCATTCGACGTGCTTTCGATATGGACGTACCGTCTCATTTGACTCGCACCTATTCTATACGTATGACATTATTTACGATATTGCACTGCTCATACACCAAAATAATTATTTTATATATTACTACTGCAAGATTGCAAATAATTATTAAGAAATTTCTTAATCCTATATTGAATATTTCTAGGTATGCGGTTTGCTCTACTTCAAGTCAAAATTGTTTTGGCATCACTTATAAAGGATTATGAATTTTCACTTCATCCAAAAACGAAGACACCAATAAAATTAGCTCCGAAAAATGTGTTTCTTTGTCCAGTTGATACAATTTGGCTAGAAACAACTAAGATAGTGTAACTTGTATTTTTTTTACCAGAACAAATATATATTTTTGTGTAATGTTCTTTAATATAAATATTAATTATAGTTTTTTTCTTAAATAAAACTTTTATTGTTCGAGTCCTAATTAGATATGCTTGAATTTCAATAGAATTATTTGTATTGCTTTGCTGTTTTTAGAGTAGGTTTTTCTAACAATTTTATAAAATTGAATCGTGGAACCTGTTCAAAATATCTGACTTACCTTATACGTCGAAGAAATGTATGTCCTATATCCCATCAAACTAATTTCTATACTAATAAATATATTATACACTGATGAAGGTCTGAACAATACCGAAGAACCTAATAAGGGCGTATGCAAATTGACTGCCGATTCATTTTGTATTATTAAATAAGATTTTTAATTTGATATTAATATGAAAATATTCATTCACAAAGGCAAATCTAAAAATATTTAAATTAAATCAAAAGTAATATTAATTTGGATTTCTCGTAATTTATTTACCATTAATATGAATATAAATAATATCTTCATAATTGGCACATCGTTTAATTTAAAAATGTAATGGACTTTTTTAGTGTCAAGTGCTTAGTGCATTATTATCGCGAGATCCGTTATCTTCCTCTCCATTGTTGAAAATGGACCAGCCGGCACTGGAGCTACTTTAATTGACCTTGAACTATTTAGCTTTTTAAAATTATGGTTATCTAACAGTGTGTCATGAATTTTATCGTAGTATAGATTGCGCGTTCATTTAAAACGAACGTATAATATTCTCATATTATCAGAATTAACTAAATTTTCAATTTGATAATATTATGTAAGATTATATTTATTTATTTTTTACATTGCTATACGAAGTAAGTAGTATTAAAATCATGTAGACATTTTATCGAACCATTCTTGAATAGAGGCTGATTTTTGGCATCTGTGAGTGTGTTTATAAATATGTGTGTTAAATTACAGTACTTACTCATTGATTCGTACAACGAAATAGAAAATTAAAAAAAAATTTGTACTTAAATATGTTTGATTGTTTGTTATATAACGTTTGTTAGTTATTTAATACTCAAACATGTGGTAAATTAATTTGTTAATACTTCGACAATGTAACCCAGGACCGTTGTGTTAGTACATACTCCGTAGAATAAATTTCAGTTTTTCATTCTCAAGTAATCATAAGTGGTATATGTTGTTTCATATTACATTTTGTTCTTTTGGAAATTTAAAATCTGTAGATTTTACAAAATAATTTTAAATTTGAAATGCTGGAGTGGAAAAATATTTGAATATTTAGATTTTCTTAGAGTAATTTTGACGAGATTTTCAATATTTCAGAACACTTCAATATGATGTGGCTCTACACATTCCTTCTCAATACATTCTATGGAATATTGATATTAATATCAATAACATATTTATATTTCAAATATGTATACAACTACTGGGCGAAGAGAAATGTACAATATTTGGAACCAACATTTCCATTTGGAAATTTAAAATCATTATTTCTCGTAAAAATATGCTTCGCTGAGGCGTTTCGGAATATGTACGATGGACTAAAAAAGAAATCAAAATATTTTGGAGGCTATTTCATGTTTTGCAGACCACAATTGGTTATAATTGATCCAGATATTATAAAAGGAATTCTCACAAAAGACTTTGCATATTTCGCAGATAGACCAATATATAGTGATGAGGTGAGCGATCCCCTTAGCAATAGCTTACTTGCAATAAAAGGTTTGAGATGGAGAACTTTACGAGCTAAAGTTACACCAACATTTACTTCAATGAAAATGAAGATCATGTTCAATACTATCTTGAATTGCAGTCGCGAATTAGGAACTATTTTAGACGAACATATAGAAGCAGGATTGCCGTTAGATAGTCGAGAATTGCTTGTAAGACTAGCGACAGACACAGTTGCATCATGTGCGTTTGGTTTAGAAGCTAACACAATGCGAGAACCAGATAACGACTTCCGAAAATATGGAAAGAAAGCTTTTTCATTTGGTATAAGGGATTCAATTTTGACAGTGCTAGTAGGTTTCTGTCCCAGCGTACTCAGATTCTTCAATATTCCGTTAACGAATCCTGAAGTAACGAAGTTCTTCTTGGGCATTCTAAATCAAACGATTGCATACCGAGAACAGAATAATGTTTCTAGAAAAGATTTTTTGGACTTGTTGATACGCTTGAAAAATAATCAGAGTGTTTTGGATGATCATGATGAAACAACTCAAGCAGGCACCGGGATAACATTTAATGAATTGGCAGCACAGGCATTTTCTTTCTATGCTGCTGGCTTTGAAACATCATCTTCAACATTAAATTTTTGTTTATATGAATTATGCGTTAACGAAGAAATTCAAAATAAAACCCGAATGGAAGTTAATAATATTTTGGAGCAGCATAACGGAGAATTGACATATGAATCAATCATGGAAATGAAATATATGGATAAACTCTTTAGCGGTAAGTAATATCGTAAATATTACGAAATATGTTATTTTCAGATCAATGTGTATTATAGATTTTAGCATTTCAATATTTGAAATGTATGTCTTTCTTTTATTTAATAATTATATTACATTACTATAAGTGAAAACATCTGTAGTGTCATGCACCGAACTTTCTTATACGCTTTTGGGTTAAATCACATCTTATTTTTATAATTTATAATATTTGTTCTAACCTTTAGAACACTTACACTAAATATATTTCTTAGAATAAATATCAAATGTCAAACTTCAAATTATTTAAGTCTATTTTGTTTGTTTTTGATAAACAATTGACAGGCGCAGATGATACGGTTTATGTAAAAATAAATATAATAAGAAGAAATTTCAAGAGCTATTTTGTTGTTTCCGGTACCGTTTGGGAAAAAAATTTTCAAATAAAAGTTGTACAAAATGCTGATATCTCTAATTTTTCTGTAACTGCAACTATTTTTGAGTAATTGCAGAAAATTCAAAAAATGACTAGAGTAAACATGCACTTCCGGTCGGAATATTGTTTTCAAAAGTAGAAGATTTTCTTGCCATTCACATACAAATTTTAAGTTTAAAAATTCACAATTTTCTCTTTAGCTGTTTGGGCTGTAGAGCGCTCACACACACACACACACAGGCACACACACAAACATAAACACAGAGACGGACGTCATTTCAAAAATAGTTGGAGACAATTCAGGGAAGGTTAAAACGTAAATTTCCGTTAAAATCTCGACAGCGAAATATTTTATGATTACAATACTTACTTATACTGCGTATAAGAAAGTAAAATTTTTTTATATATTAGAGGTACTAAGGAAATATCCTCCAATATCAATGATAGTAAGGGAATGTACAGCAGACTACAAAATGCCAAATAGTGATTACATTTGTGAAAAGGGAACGGATATAATTATTTCATCACTGGGTATTCAACGCGACCCAGAGTTTTATCCCGATCCATTAAAATTTGACCCGGAAAGATTTAGTGAAGAAGAGAAAGCCAAAAGACATCCATTTACATATTTACCTTTCGGAGAAGGTCCAAGGATCTGCGTAGGTAAGCTATGCATTATCGAAACAATTTCATAACTATAAACATTTTAATTTTCATATATTTCATTACAATATTCTTTGTTTTGCAACTTTCAGGTATGCGATTTGCTCTACTTCAAGTTAAAATTGTACTGGCGTCTCTAATTAGGGTTTATCAATTTTCCATTCATCCAAAAACAAAATTACCAATAAAATTTGACCCGAAAAATGTATTTCTTATGCCAGTTGACACAATCTGGCTAGAAACCACTAAAATTGTCAAATAAGTTATATTTTTAGTATAATCAAAAATTATTTTAGTTTCATACAATAACATAAAAATTATGTAAAACTAATAATCCCTATATTGTATGACCTTACATAAAAATAATTAATGACATACTTGGCTTAAATGCCAAAATAATTAAGTTAAAAGATATAATTACGTATGTACTTATAGTAAACAAATAGGATTTGTATATCTGAAAACCAAAACATAATTTGATAAACTCATGGAAAATTGTAATAAAATGAGCCTACATTTGTAAAACTCTATCGTTAAATAAGAATGTCGCAAAGCTAAATTTTTACAATATTATGTAATGGACTGCTACATAAACACTTATGTATACTTTTTAAGAAATGTAATCAATTTTATAGCAATCATCTTTTACAATATAATTTATATATTTATCAACAATATTTTAATCTTGATGATAATACACAAATGCATTTTTCTTTGAATTCCTACTTCATACTTATCTCTAAATATTGTTTATTGTTTGTAATCAAGCCTATAAATTAACATAATTTGTTTTTGTTGCTCATTTTAATTGCAGTATATAAGCCTGACCAAGACTAGCGATTACGGAATATATTAGAAATGACTTTATTTTTCATTTTGTACAACTACTTTCACTACAGCTACAATTCAAAAATGAAATATGTTGTATTAAATCAATTTCAAACTTGACGTATTATCTTAAGATAAAATTATAAATAAATCAACTTACATAATTTAAATATATATCTTGATAAAGTTTTTATTGATATAATTAATTGATATCAAAACTCATGCTTCGTTCAATAGTAGATATTTAAACGGTCATTATTTATGTGTGGTAAAAATTTGGTTCCAGTCGTTCATGTATGAAGTTTGTGTTAGTTGTCAGTTGGCTTTTGAACCATTTCAATTTGGTTGCACTAGCTATCGAAAGATTTATTTAAGTTAAAATTATAAATAAAGCAAATTTGATGATTTACATCTTGCTCATTTATTTATATCAAAATAAGTGATTCGTTCAATAGTAGTTGATAATTAAACGGTTATTATTTATGTACGGTATAAGTTTGGTTCCAGTCGTTAAAATATGAAGTTTGTGTTAAGTATCGGTTTGTTTTTGAGCCATTTCAATTTGATTGCTCTAGCTCCTACACCGAACGATTTATTTAATGTGTCAATTATTCATCTAAATGATTTTCATGCAAGGTAAGCGACATTACAAAAATTTTAAAATGAATTTTATTATATAATATGTGTCCTTGGATGCTAGTTCATTGGCTATAGAATAGTTGTTTTTCATTAATATAAGTTATCATAAATTCATAATGGAGTTTGCAAATTTAAAATATCTGCAGTGTCATGCACCGAACTTTCTTATCCGCATATGGGTTAAACCATATCGTAGTTACATTATTTTTCTAATTTATAATATTCGTTCTAACATTTAGTTCGCTTTCACAGTAGATATATTTCTTAGAAACAATATAAAATGTCAAACTTCAAATTATTTAAGTCTATTTTGTTAAACAATTGACAGGCGCAGATGATACGATTTATGTAAAAATATATATAATAAGCAGAAATTTAATTTGAAGCCATTACTCTTTTTGGAAAAATAATTCAAACAAAAGTTGTGCTAAATATAAATACCTTTAATTTTTGTTCATGAAAATTTTCTGTAACTGTAACCATTTTTGAGTAATTGCAGAAAATGCAAAAATTGACTAGAGTAAACAGCCACTTCCACTTTGAATATTTTTTTCAAAAATAGGAGGTGCACACCTCAGGCATATGCAAATCTTAAGTTTAAAGTTTCATAATTTTAGCTTTAACCGTTTAGGCTGTAGAGAACATACACACACACACACACACACACAGACGGACGTCATTCCAGAAATAGTTGGAATCGATTTAGGGAAGGTCAAAACGTATATTTCCGTTAAAATCTCGAGATCGAAATTTTTCATGATTACAATACTTACTTATACTGCGTATAAGAAAGTAAAATATGATCTTATAACTTATAACGTCAATAATTTAGCAGTTATAAAGAAATTTGAATTATAAATAAATGTAGACATATAGACATTAGAAACATAAGAACAATTTTTTTTATTATTTTTCAAAAATTCAGAATAAATTTTCACTCTGGGCAATCAAGCTGTTTTTTGTTTGCAATTTTTAACAATTTTTGACGTTAAAACATGTGTTCTCAAAAATAAAATATCTGCAGTAACATGCACCGAACTTTCTTATCCGCATATGGGTAAAACCACATCGTAGTTACCTTATTTTTCTAATTTATAATATTTGTTCTAACCTTTAGATCGCTTTTACACACCAATAATTGAAAAGTAAAATGTAAATATGACAACTTATCCCAAATATGTTAAACAGAAAATATCTGCAGTGTCATGCACCGAACTTTCTTATTCGCATATGGGTTAAACCATATCGTAGTTACATTATTTTTCTAATTTATAATATTCGTTCTAACATTTAGTTTGCTTTTATAGTAGATATATTTCTTAGAAACAATATAAAATGTCATACTTCAAATTATTTAAGTCTATTTTGTCAAACAATTGACTGGCGCAGATGATACGATTATTGTAAAAATATATATAAATATCTGCAGTGTCATGCACCGAACTTTCTTATCCGCATATGGGTTAAACCATATTGTAGTTACATTATTTTTCTAAATTATCATATTTGTTCTAACCCTTAGATCGCTTTTACACTACATATATTTTTTAGAATATATATTAAATGTCAAACTTCAAATTATTTACGTCTATTTTGTTAAACAATTGACAGGCGCAGATGATACGATTTTTGTAAATATATATATAAAATTCAGAAATTTATTTCGAAACAAGGACACTTTTTGGAAAAAAACTTCAAACTAAAGTTGTGCTAAATATGAATACCTTTAATTTTTGTCCATAAAATTTTTCTGTAACTGTAACCATTTTTGAGTAATTGCAGAAACAGCCAAAAATGACTAGAGTAAATAGGCACACACACACAGACGGACGTCATTCCAAAAATAGTCGGAATCAATTCAGGGAAGGTCAAAACGTATATTTCCGTTAAAATCTCGAGATCGAAATTTTACATGATTACAATACTTACTTATACTGCGTATAAGAAAGTAAAAACAGATAAAAAATATCTGCAGTGTCATGCACCGAACTTTCTTATCCGCATATGGGTTAAACCATATCGTAGTTACATTATTTTTTTAATTTATAATATTTGTTCTAACCTTTAGATCGCTTTTACACTAAATATGTTTCTTAGAAACAATATAAAATGTCAAACTTCAAATTATTTAAGTTTATTTTGTTAAACAATTGACAGGCGCAGATGATACGATTTATGTAAAAATATATATAATAAGCAGAAATTTATTTTGAAGCCAATGCTCTTCTTGGAAAAATAATTCAAACAAAAGTTGTGCCAAATATAAATACTTTTACTTTTTGTTCATGAAAATTTTCTGTAACTGTAACCATTTTTGAGTAATTGCAGAAAATGCAAAAATTGACTAGAGTAAACAGGCACTTTTTCAAAAATAGGAAGTGCACACCTCAGGCATATGCAAATCTTAAGTTTAAAGTTTCATAATTTTAGCTTCAACCGTTTAGGCTGTAGAGAACATACACACACACACACACACACAGACACACACACATACACACATACACACACTCTGACGGACGTCATTCCAAAAATAGTTGGAATCGATGCAGGGAAGGTCAAAACGTATATTTCCGTTAAAATCTCGAGATCGACATTTTTCATGATTACAATACTTACTTATACTGCGCATAAGAAAGTAAAAAAGTTAGCGTCTTCTGCGAACTAAACACGATCTATAATTTCCCATTAGATTTGAGAAGACAAGTTTGCTTTCAACCAAGTGCAAGTCAAACGAACCTTGTATTGGTGGATTTGCTAGAACATACTATCAAATAAATAAATTACAAGCGGAGCAACCTGAATCAATATTTTTAAATGCTGGTGACAACTTCCAAGGTACTCTTTGGGAACAAGTTTTTAAATGGAGAGCTTACGAACATTTTTTTAACTTACTCAACACGGATGCCTATGTAAGTTACTATAAGCAATAATAATAATTAGTATCTAAAACTGCTAACTTTACGTAGAAGATTCTTAATTTTCTTATATTTTAATAAGTATTTTGAATTGCTATATTTACTAGAGTGCAACAAATAATTGATTTAAGATTACTACATGAATTGTAGTATCAGTTATTAATGGTCTTAATAGTCAAAATTATTTTCGTCACAATTTCTAGAAAATTATAATGCAATTTACAACATATATTGTTCATATGATCACAAAATAAGATTATTTCAGATTAACGGAGAATTGAAACCATGGATTTAGATTTAAAATATATTTTTCAAAACTAAATATATTTATTTGATTTTGAGATTAAATGTTTTAAATAATTGACAATTGGCTTATCGATTGCTATTCATAGCAATCTAGAGATGCAAGTCGCATTATTTGTTTAACCATTGGTTTTTATTCATTTTGTAGACTAGAATAGGGTTTTGTTTTTATATAAACCCTACTGCCTTTGTGAATAAGTATCTTGCTTGAACAAGTTTCTTTTTATTATAAGTAAAACTTAGTTGTGTATCTACTAGTTATTACTATATATATGAATATATTGTTTTAGACTCTAGGGAATCATGAGTTTGACCACGAAGTTCATGGACTCGTACCCTTCATGAAATCCGTGAATGCTCCAATACTAGTGGCCAACATTGATGATAGTCTGGAAGCAGAAATCCAAGGGTTATATAAAAAAAGCACAATTATTAGAAGAGGAGGTCACAATATAGGAATTATTGGTGTTATTGCAAAAAACACTAATGTAAGTGTATCGCTTTTTTAAAAATTTGTTGATATTTATTTTACTTTCAAAAGTAATACGACCGGAAATATAAAAATATTGAATATTAAATTATTTTCAAGATTATGAAATTTGATTCGTTGTAAAAAATTATTTTGTTATTATGAATATTCAGGAATTATCCTCAACCGGAAAACTTAAATTCACTGATGAAGCAGAAGCTGTAAATAAAGAAGCCAAACGGTTGGTGGCGCAAGGTGTTAAAATAATCATTGTACTTTCGCATTGTGGTATAGATGTAGATGAGAAAATAGCTGCTAAATTAGTACCTCATGTAAACTTAATTGTTGGAGGACATTCACATACGTTTTTATACAGCGGAAATCCACCGGGTATTGATAAACCAGCTGGCCCATACCCAGTTATTGTCCAACGAGAAAATAACCGTAAAGTGTTGATAGTACAGGCCTCCGCCTACACTAAATACTTGGGACACATCAATGTATGGTATAATGATAATGGAGATGTTATTAAGTGGGAAGGAAATCCTATTTACTTAGATGAGCATTTGCCAGAGGGTAAGAAACCATATTAGAATTATTTATTAGTTGCTAATATTGGATTTTAAAATAGTTTTCCTAATTTAAGACAAGCACTGCTTACTTGCAAAATTATCCAATTGCTTTAATTTTAAAACTTGTCATATCTAACTTTGTTATACATTACTACTCAACAAGTAGGGACGTAATTTTGCAATTATACACATTTTGGTTAGTAAGAATTTGGTATATCGTGAAATCTGCACTTATGTGTGAAAATTTTATCCATCTGCCACCACAACCTATAATGCGAAATATAATCGTAGACTAATATTTTTGTTCTAACGACCTGGCCACCAACACATACTAGTAGACAACAAATATGTTCTTGGCTCTAATCACTATCCAATTATAACTTTATTTACCTAAGCCACCACCAGGATCTCAATAAAAATTAATACCAGAACAGAAGATCCTTAAAATGAACTGGAAAGAAAGCATAACATTCAGCAAAAGAATGATAAATATTACATATAAAACAACAATAATATGCTAGTCTACAACATTTTTGTCAGCATTGTCAAGACATGAGCTACATCTTAATTTGCAGAGGAATACAAATAAAATCAAATCATACTGAGCCAAGCTATCGTGCCAAAAACTTAAGAAGTTTTGGTAAAATTAAATAAAATGCATATTTAGAAAATTAAAGTATAACGACGTTCATATATTACCCATGAACATTAACAATAACTAGAATAATATTCATTCATAAACGCAAAGAAACCTGGTTTACATTAAGCACTCTTTGAGCGAAATAATGTAAAAGGTAATATGGTTTGTTAGCTTTCGGACACCACATATCATCCTCCTCTGAAATGATGATAACATGATAATTTAAAGTCGCACTTCCACAATATCAGTTCCTAGTTGCAACTTACATAATACTAATCTACACTCTTCAGAAGCAGCCATAAACAAATAAATAATATTTATGTCCAAAAATATATTTCATATGGCAAACCTAAACAAAACCTTGCAAATAATTTCTGGTTAATCATATTCTTCTAACTTAACAAGTCAATACTAATCGGCAGCAACTCTAACTGCCACCAGCTATAGAGAAGCGATATGTAACAGTAGACAAAAATTGCACTGACTTGGCCAGATATTTAAAACAGATGGGCAACTAGTTTCCTTACAGACCAAATACTTAATTGCATCATCCATAAGAATAAAATAAATACAAATCAATGAATTACAATATATCAACTTCTCCTTAAAATTAATCAACTCTATCAATACACAACAGAAATATATATATATATATATATATATATATATATATATATATATATATATATATATATATATATATATATATATATATATTTATATATCTCGCGTAATAAAGGTCTTATATCTTATGGCATGTCTCCTTTTCTCTTCATCATATACGGACATAATACATAAGACCAAATCAAAAATAAAGATACAAAGATACATACAAACTTAACATCATGCCTTAGCCCATCAAATGGGGTTGCAAAAAACCCTTTACATTCTTTCCATTTAAACAAAATCTAGCAATTAATTTTTTATATTATTCCAACTCAACAATATATATCATGCATATATCGAACATATCACTATCGATTAATCCGTAAACAATTCAGTTTACCCTTTAAAAACGGAGGTAATTGGCAATTCAAAATTACACAAGATAAAAACACATAATTTGCAGTAAAATACATTCATTAAAATAATTTATAAGCAAATAAAATGTGAGCAATATTAACGTGAGGATCAAATATTTATAAATCTATTTCTAATTTAGCATTTATATTCTATTTCAATAACCTGTAATAAATATCTTGTATCTTATAATTCTTTTCATTTGTTGATAGATTTGAATGTAGCTGCAGAAATAACAACATGGAAAAAGGATGTAGATAAATTTGGAGATAGAATTCTAGGAAGCACTAATGTTGTACTAAGTAATGATAACTCTCATAATGCCGAATGTCTTTTAGGTGATTTTATGGCTGATGCTATTGTTGATCATGTAAGTTTTATTATATTTCTATACGAAATATTTACCAAAAATATTTCTTAACGTTCCTGCAAAATCTACGAACAAGTTGAACTTTTAGTAATTACTGTTATCTTCAAAATGAATTATATTACTATATTAAATAACTCTTGTTCGAAAAGTGTCTTCAAAAACCGTTTCAATTGCATTGCTACTCTAATTATGATATTCTAGATTCGTAGATATAGGAAAGCTAAATACAAACAAAATAGTAATTATTGTTTATTTATTTAGAAATCAAATAAAATCTGGACATGTAAAAAATAAATACATGATGAATTAGTATATTTAAAATGATGCTCAATTTAATAAATATATGATAAACTAAGTTTAGATTCAGTATATTTATGGTTTTGAAAGCATATGCTAATTTTACCACCGGAAAAATGTATTGTATACGCTTTTTACAGTTCAAATCCAAAGCTGAAGAAAATGAGTGGACATATGTTTCTATTGCCATTATAAATAGCGGAGGTATCCGAACGTCGATTCCAATAGGAAGTAAGTTCCAATAACAGAATTAAAACAATCTTTTAGCAACGCATAATTAGAACACAGGATTGTAAATGTAGAATTTCTCCTTAATTTTCTTTAAATCTCAGATATAACTTTCGATGATCTTGTGACAACGTCTCCATTTGAAAGCACAATTGATGTTGGGGAATTGACTGGTCAACAAATACTAAATTTCTTGGAATTCGCTGTCAATGAAACTGCATATGGTCTATCATTTAGACAATTTCTACAAGTTTCTGGTAATATTTGCTTAAGATAATTAATATTTCAATGTTATAAAAATATTAATAAGTTCAATGACAATTAGTGATTGTTGGATATCAAATGAATATTCGATACATTTTTCTTTGTTGGAAATAACAGTAAAATTATATAAACATCTAATTATTTCTATTTTGAATATACAGGTGTGAGGGTTATCTTCGATTTAAGAAAACCGATTGGTTCAAGAGTAGTCGACGTAAAGATAAGAAGTAGATTTTCTGATGAATTTAAAGAATTGGATCTTGTTGAGGTGTATAGAATAGCAATGCCATCTTTCTTGGTAAAAGGTGGTGATGGTTTCTCCATGATTCGAGATAATTTACAAAATATCAAGATTGGACCTGTAGATGTTGAAGTTTTTGAAGCGTACATCAGAAAAATGTCTCCAATCACGCAAGATTTGGATGGAAGACTTAAAATAATAATGTAAAACCAATTTAAGAAACAATTTTTTAGTTGTCATATTTATTCACAATTGTAATTAAGATTATATTTAAAATATAAAATAAAATAACACACTCGGTTAGTTTCAAAAATTTTTATTCTACGATACGTATTTCGGCTTAAAAGGCCATCATCAGGTATTTTTTTTTAAGCCGAAATACGTATCGTAGAATAAAAATTTTTGAAACTAACCGAGTGTGTTATTTTATTTTATATTTAATCATGTTTCAACGAGAGCCGACAGCGAATTCCATTCAGTTTAAGATTATATTAATGAAAAACTACAATATACTCGAACTGCCGTTTAAAACTTTAATTTTTAATACACTTTATTTGTTTATATAATATTTAGTCCCACATCTTAGTTTTAAATATATGAGTAACATATAAATTAAAAAAAAATAGCTATCCAAATTTAATATTTAATGAGCCTGAAGAGTAATTTCTTTATTAATTTTGGTTCAATGCAAATCTTTCATTACGCAAAATATGCATTATTCATTATATTTTATAGTACAATAAATAAATATACAAGTATACATAATAATTCAATTATTAATTATGTTGAACAATTTTTCACTTTCGACAATGTCTCACATTTCTCTTGAACACTATCAAATAAATAACCGGTGTCACATTTGAACATAAGAACAATACCATCAACACATTTTCCAAATGCAGGTGAGCATGGTCCAATTGAAAAAGAATCATTATCGACATCCTTGCAAGAAATATCCGCACAATGTATTTCAGAAGATTGTGTGGGTTTTTCATGTTCCAGTGATGATTCTTGATTGCCAATAGGTGATTTCATAGAACTGACATCCCGTTTGCCCATAAAATGTGGATATCCTCTACCAGGTAACCTATATGGCCATTCATTCATTTGTGGAAAACAATCAGTAACTGCTTCTACTTGATTTCGTTGAAGATAACAAATCACGAACATAAAAAAACAAACATAATAGAACTGCATTTTTCACGCTCGTTACCACGTTAATTTACTGTTAATTCTAATACGAAAATATTTTAATTGTAGAACTTCCAATATGTCATTGCTGTTTTATATCTTAACGTATAACTTTATTACGTAAGTCGCGTGCAATCCTTAGCAAACACGTAATTATAAACATATTCTATTCAATGACTGAATTATATTTTATTGCCAATAAGTCACAATTAGAATTATCTATTTTGAATTATATATATATAATTGATATATGCCCTACATAAAAGAACACGAATTACAAACATGAACAATTTTGAAATACATTAATTGGACAAAAATCAGTAATAGTTTCGGTAAAATTATAAATTAAAAAAATCATATATACTTGTATCTTATTACATTATTATACGAAGTATGTAAGTATTATTTTGAAATACACCAATTGGCCTTCCCTGAATCGATTATGACTATTTTTGTCGGTCTGTTTGAGCACTCTACAGCAATTGAAGGTAAAATTATGAAGCCTTAAATATAAAATATTTAAAATTAAAATAAAACACTTGGTTAGTTTCACAAAATTCGATTTATTTACCGACGATCGTTTCAGCCCTTCGGCTTTTATCAAGGTACAGAGTGTAAATGGTACTAATTCTAACTTACTCTCTACTTATATTTATTACAAGTGTATATATATATATATATATATATATATATATATATATATATATATATATATATATATATATATATATATATAAATGTAACGGTACAAATTATTATGTACATTTTTATAACTCAGACCCTACTGTAGTCAAAAGATGGTGTTTCCTGAATTATATAGAACACACTAGTATTTTGGTTGCCAATAGATTAAAATCGCTAAATATAGATAGCATCATAGTAAACAAAATGAACATATCTACGTTACTAGTGAATAATAAAGACCGTATAGACAAGGGTGAAAAATATGTAGTTTATCAAATCAATTGCAACAATTGTGATGCTATCTACATAGGTCAAAGCGGACGTAGTTTTAATATTAGAATTAAAGAACACATGGCTTACATTAAAAATAACAAAAATTGCACGGGATTTTCAGACCATTGCATTATTGAAAATCATGAATTCCGCGGTGACTTCCAAGTACTACAGACAATTAACAAAAGTCGTAAGCTTAACATTTAGAATTTAAAAATTAAAAGAGCCATTCATGATAAACGAAACATTGTTAATGACCAGATAGATTTAGGACTTACACCATTGATAAATTTGTCATATTTTAAACCTCAACTCACTTCAATTCCGGCTAAAACGTAGCCTAATAATTTGTACCGTTACATTTATATATATATATACACTTGTAATAAATATAAGTAGAGAGTAAGTTAGAATTAGTACCATTTACACTCTGTACCTTGATAAAAGCCTAAGGGCTGAAACGGTCGTCGGTGAATAAATCGAATTTTGTGAAACTAACCAAGTGTTTTATTTTAATTTTAATTTCATAATATGTTTCACCAAGTGCCAACCACATCTTCAATCAATTTAAATAAAATATTTGTTTATGCCTGGCAAGAAAACCTCTTATATTTGTAAAGAATATTCACACAAAAAGAACAAGTTTACTTTAGTATTTTTTTGCGATTTCTGCAATAAACTGCAAACAGTTGCACTTACAGTAAAAAAGAAGAGATATTCATATCATGTTTGAAAATTATTTGCAAAACAGGTATTCCGCTTTCATCTAACAAAATACGTACAAGAAAGTTCAGTGTAAGCCATTACGATTATTTTCTAAATTATCATATTGTACGTGGCAAACCAAGGAAAATGTTCAGGTGTGTGTGTGTGTGTATGCACACGTGAGTAAATGTTTGTGTGTGTATAAGATATTAATAATTTGAATTTTTTTTTCTTCAGAAAATGAACCGCCTACAAGAAAATGGCTTATCATATATAGTTGTTATAGGTAGTAAAGGATACTATTAGTGCCAGGCATCAAAAAGGGTAGCAGAACATCCTTTATTTGTATAAGCATCTATACAATATTTTGCCTTTTAACTCTATCCTTTGATTCTGTTTGACTTCATTCAAATTTTTCTAATATCATCATTTTTTCTTATGTGGCTCGCATGCATACAATTGTTTTATGCAAAATCGCACTGCTTTTACTGCTATGAATTAAACTTTAATTCCTTCTTAAAAACGCCAAAAATACCATATCAAATTTTCATTTCTTTTTATGTCTGGTTTGACAAATGCAAGTTCTGCGGCTTCACCAATGCTTGTTTGTATATACAGCCATAACTCTCCGCGTAAGTTGGAATTCACGAAAATAATAATATTTTATTAGCAGTTTCAAAATATAAATAATGAGTAATAAATTTAAACTGTAAAGATAAGAAATAAAATTTTGGTTGAACGTTGAACTTCCGCTTGATAAAAATTTAAAATTACGTGGTAATCCTTTACTATAAAAAGATTCGTATGCGCTATATTTGCATAGTAAAAGTTTGTTCTCGCATCAAATCAACCAACACAAGGTAACATTTGGAATGTATACTAACTTATAAAGTGTGTTATCTGAATATCGGGAAATATATCATTTTCTACGATTATATATCAAATAAATAAAAGCCTGTTGAAAATATAAATTTAAATTTTATATCAAACACAGTTTTTCCAATTTATTGAAGTTATAATAAATAATTATTAAAAATTTAAGTAGCACTTTTGTTTCATGTATTTTCTGAACCTTTCAATTTATAAAACAAAATTAATTCGTCGTAATATCTGGAGATGCGTTGATAAAAAGTATAACTACTAGTTTAAATACCGACATAACATTTTTATTTATTCATTATCTCTATTATCACATACTAATCATGATTTTATTAGTATACACCATTAGTTTCCAAAGAAATGAAATAATTTCAATTTGTCTGCTGAAGTTGAAATTGAGCCTGCTGTCTTTCTGTTTCAGTTGATTAGAAAATAATTTGAAATTAACAAAATATCAAAATGCAGAAATACAGTGTCGTTTTCCTGATTTACCTCTTCGCTTACCTTGAATTCAGCCCAGTGATTGCATTTGCTAGCGAAAAACAACGAAGAAGCATTGGATCCGATGCGGATTTGGAAGAAGCTCGCCCTCGTTCTAAGCGTTTCTTCGGCTGTTTAATCGCAATTGTTGTTGGAGTACTCACTGCGGCTGCAGGTGGAATCGTCAGTCATCAGATTAACGAAGTGATTCGTAGAGAAAACGCACCTGAACCGAATAACAAAGAAAAAACTATCAATATTTTTTTGAACCACAATCATAGAAATGCTGCCCATTTGAAAAGGGAAATAGAAAAAATTGATCCTACTCTGGCCAATGCTATTCAAGTCGGCTCGGATGATTTTCAGTGCAATGCGAATTACTGCAGAGAAATGGGTGATGTTACTGTCGCTGTTGGATTATGTAGAGCGGAAATTTGCAATTGTGAAAATGGTGTTCCGGTAGTATTCCAATGCAAGGGAGGGAAGATATATGATCCTGTTCAAGCAAAATGTGATTTTGTTAAGAATATAAAAATGTGTGGCAATTAGTTCCAAATGTATGTATAATACTAGAAAAAAACAGAATAAATTTGTTATATTTTACCATTTCTTGAGTCGTCCAGTCTATATTAATATATCATATTTTGTAACGCGTTTCTAAAGATATAGAAAGTATGAAGAAATTTGAAATAAATATCTTAATCCAAAAATTATATTTTTACTATTTTAAATCAAAAAATAAGTAGGTATTTTAATCATTTTATTTTTAACCTGATTGAAGATTGACTATTTATGGAAGGCGTCTGTCTGTGTATGTGCGTCCATCTACAGCCGAAATGACTGAAAGTAAAATTAAGATTTGTATTTTAAACATAAGATTTGTATGTGCCTGGAAAGAAAACCTATTTTTGAAAAGAATATTCAAACCAGAAGAAATGTTTCGGCAATAACTCAAAAAAAAGTAGCACAAAATATAGCTAGAAAACAAATTTGAGTTATTAATATATACAACTTTCATTTTAAAATATTTTTCCAAAGAAGTACTGGTTACAAGAAAATGGTTTTAGAACATTATTTATTTTTACATAATTCGAATCAACTGTGCCTTGTACTTGTCCATTGTTTAACAGAAAAACTTAAATGACTCAAAGAAATTGAAATTTAATAATAATACAAAAATAAGTGAAATATTAAAAATTTGTATTAACGATATGATTGACTATATTTGAATAACCCTCTAATTTCAACAAAATACTTCTAAGAAAGTTCAGTGCAAGCCATTCCGGATATTTAAATGCATAATTTAATTTCAAAAAAATTCAAATATGATTTATGTCAACACTTTGCTAAGCGTTTACCTATTTTATTAATTTTTAAAGTAATTTAATACATCTTAAGGATATTCTGTAAAAACAGCAGAAATTTATTTTTTTAAATTAGAAATACACGTCTATTTAATGTTGGAATTGATTAAAAATAATAATGCGTTATAAAGTTTATCTCGCAATAAATATTAATTTCTTCCTGATGTATTATAAATTAATCTCGAGATCTAAATTTTTCGTAATAACAATACTTTCTTGTACTGCGTATATAAATATATAAGAAAACAATCTGTAATGCAGTACTTATTTTGAAAAAAAATTCAGGCGAAGGTACGAAAATTAAATATATTTAATTTTTATCCTAACAATTTTTCTGTAAGTGCAAGAATTTTTGAGTGATTGCACAAACCGCAAAAAATTACTAGAGTAGACTGGCGCTACCAGTTTGAATATTGTTTACAAAAATAGAAAGTTTTTTCCTAGGCATTTACAAATGTTTGAAGTTTCATAATTTTTCCTTCAATCGCCGTCATTAAAAAATATTCAAACTTCATTCAGGGAAGGTCAAAAGATATATTTCAGTTCAAATCACCAAATAGAAGATTTTCATGATTACAATACTTACTTATACTGCGTATAAGAAAGTAAAAACACACACGCACACCCTTCATAAATTTAACAACTTATATTGAAAACGACATGTGATGACTGAAAAATCGAAATATGTATTGTTTTTAAAATAAATTAACAGTATATTAAATTTGATTTTAACTTCATAAATAAAATCACCGTTTGTTTTTATATTCGTACTTTAATGCCATTTACGACAGTATTTAATAGAAAAAATCGTAGATTGTGATTGGGTAAGTAAGCATATATATTTATTATAATTAAAGAGATTTGATAAATTATTATATAAAATAATTTTGTTAGCCATGGTGTAAAGCCGGAAATCTTCCTGAGGAATTTGGACGGTACGCAGCCAGTAGAGATTCGTATACATTATTTTTACATTCATCTTTGTCCAAACATTTATTAACTTGATGAGCTGCTACGCCCGCTCCTAATGAAACAAGACCTCCAAATAATACTAATGCAACACCTCTTTTGGATCGCATTTGACTCATCATTATATTATTCTGAGCTTTATTCTCCATCTTAATAGTATAATCTTTTTGATTTGGAAAGGAGATTTCAAAGGCCTCTTTATCTGGTAAATTGTCCTTTGCTGTGCTATTTGAAGTCTTCTTCAAATTTATAAATTCTCTTCCGGTGTTATTTGCTAATAATTCGTTGATATTGAATAGAGTAGGAAACCCGTTTGATACTTCCTCTGTTGTAGAGATGCTACTGCTGGTATTACTTCAAGATGTGCAACGTAGTAGACCACGAAATAAATAATAAGTTTATTCATTTTGTTTAGGAAATATCTGCAAATAAAGTAATTCCTTGTAATAGGTCGAAAGCCAAGAAATGATTTTTGTCACATCACATAATTTTCTTAAAATTATATAACCAACATAAATGCGGAATTGAATATAAGGCTTTACATACGTTAGTTATTAAAATATATTTAGCGACTATATTCACCATATTGTGACATTTTCAGACCAAGTTTGAAGATGCCACAGTATGGTGAAACTCGCTGCTAAATATAAATTTATAATACACATATGTAAAACATAACACTTAGTTATTTTATTCATATCTTTACAAAATAGAATTTTACAAAGTATAGGTCAATATAATTCAAGATGATTGAAGATGCCACAGTGTCGTGAAACTAATCGCTAAATAAAAATTATTACTATTCAACGAATTCACAAGATACATGGTCGCGGGTTCGATCCCTGCCGTATCCGTTACTTTTTCAACTGCTTATGTTATTCTTAATCGCTAAACATATATTTATAATAAACAAGTGCAAAACCTAACACTAAGTTTCGATATTCATTCCCTCGATCGTGATATTTAAAGGTAAATATTTCTTGTGACCGTTCCTGATTAAGTCTAACTAATTTTGTATTGAAGATAAAAACCAAACTATAAACTAATCTGAAGATTAAAAGAGAGAGAGAGAGAGAGAAAGGGGAAGAGAAAGATGTAATTTCAAAAATAGTCAGACTTGATTCAGGAAAAAGGAAAAGGTATATTTACGTAAAATCCTCGATATCTTTGATTGTTAACTTATTACTTTGTAAACGAAAATAAAAGTACACTTGCGAATTAACAAAGACAATGCTTGTTAATTCTGAAATAGCAATACTTACATAAATATCTGAATAATATTTATTTTTGGCAACTTATTCAATACTGATCCTTAAGAAAGTTGTGTGTTGGGCTTTTATAGAAATAAAATATTGTGTTTTGAACGCCACATCATTGTGCAATTTTATGCTTATTCTGAGAAACATTTTGAAAATGATAATTTATCTCATTGAATTTTATTTAAAAAACATCTGCAGTGTCATGCACCGAACTTTCTTATACGCATTTGGGTTAAACCATATCATAGTTTCATTAATTTTCTAATTTATAATATTTGTTCTATCCTTTAGATTGCTTTTGCACTCTGCTTTGACAAGTTTTCAATGTAACATCTTTTCAAAATTAATACATTTTTTAAAACTTAATGACGAAATGCAATTACTTAAGTTATATTTATTGCAAATCCAGTTAACTACTATATCTTATTATGAATATGTTTGAGGAATCGTTCCAAATTGATTCTCCATTAGTTGGCAAATTAAATTAACAACGAGACATTATTGACGACCATTATTGTATTACATAAATATTAAATAACAAAAGTTTTTATTTTAAATTATTGTATTTTATGAATAATTCTTAATTACAATTTAAAATAGTAAATTTATATATATTATTTGAAAATTATCTAGGTAGTTGATGTAATGACTTGTTTGACATTTATTTTGTAATTTATCACTGACGTTCAGAATGCATTTGGGTTTTGCAATACTTCTTGTTGATTGTTCTTCATTATCTCTGTTTCATTCTGCACATTATCTTCATGAATGTCTCTTTTGGTTTTGGCGAAAGCACTCAAATCGAAGACGAACCATGGTCCTACTTTGATTTTCATGTCTGACTTTGGATGCGCTTCTACCGTAACATATTTGCCGTCCAGACATGCGGTTACTACAACCACAACACAAAATAATATGCTACGCATTCTGAAACAAAATTATTTCTATCAAATATTTAGGATTTCAATGTTAACTTCGAAGTAGCACAAAAGAAACTGTAATTATTTGATTGAACAGAGTTCCTTTATAAAAATTTTATAATGACTCGATGTTAAAAGAAATATAATTTTTTACTTTCTTATACGCAGTAATATCTGCAGTGTCATGCACCGAACTTTCTTATCCGCATATGGGTTAAACCATATCGTAGTTACATTATTTTTCTAATTTATAATATTTGTTCTAACCTTTAGATCGCTTTTACACTAAATATGTTTCTTAGAATAAATATTATATGTCAAACATCAAATTATTTAAGTCTATTTTGTTAAACAATTGACAGGCGCAGATGATACGATTTATGTAACAATATATATAATAAGCAGAAATTTATTTTGAAACCAGTCCTTTTTTTGGAAAAAAGATTCAAACAAAAGTTGTGCTAAATATAAATTTTATAAATTTTTGTTCACAAAAATTTTCTGTAACTGTAACCATTTTTGAGTAATTGCAGAAACTGCAAAAAATGACTAGGGTAAACATGCACTTCCGGTCGGAATATGGTTTTCAAAAATAGGAGGTTTTCGTGCCAGGCACATACAAATCTTAAGTTTAAAATTTCATAATTTTCCCTGTAGCCGTATAAGAAAGTAATATGTGAGTATTGTAATCATGAAACATTTCGAACTGGAGATTTTAACGGAAATATACGTTTTGACCTTCCCTGAATCGATTCCGACTATTTTTGGAATGACGACGTCTGTGTGTGTGTGTGTGTGTGTGTGTGTGTGTCTGTCTGTCTCTGTGTGTGTGTGTGTGTGTGTGTGTGTGTGTGTGTGTGTGTGTGTGTGTATGTGTGTGTGTGTGTGTGTGTGTGTGTGTGTGTGTGTGTATGTGAGCGCTCTACAGCCCAAACGGCTAATGGGAAAATTATGAAATTTTAACTTAAGATTTGTATGTGCCTGGCACGAAAACCTCTTATTTTTGAAAACCATATTCCGACCGCAAGTGCATGTTTACCCTAGTCATTTTTTGCAGTTTCTGCAATTACTCAAACATGGTTACAGTTACAGAAAATTTTTGTGAACAAAAATTAATGATATTTATATTTAGCACAACTTTTGTATCAATCTTTTTTCCAAAAAAAGTACTGGTTTCAAAATAAATTTCTGCTTATTATATATATTGTTACATAAATCGTATCAACTGCGCCTGTCAATTGTTTAACAAAATAGACTTAAATAATTTGAAGTTTGACATTTAATATTTAATCTAAGAAACATATTTAGTGTAAAAACGATCTAAAGGTTTGAACAAATATTATAAATTAGAAAAATAATGTAACTACGATATGGTTTAACCCATATGCGGATAAGAAAGTTCGGTTCATGACACTGCAGATATTTTATTAAAATGACGTGTTGCAGCTGAGTTACATTAAATTTGAAGAAGATTTTATTAATTAAAACCCAATGTGATAAATAATAGTTGCACAATCCATTTATATATAATCTGTAATGATGTGGCGTTCAAAATACACTATTTCATTTCTATAAAAGCCTAACACTCAACTCTCTTAATGATCAGTATTGAATAAGTGGCCTTAAATATATATTATTTAGATATTTATGTAAGTATTTCTAGTGCAGATTTAACAAGTTTTAACTTTGCTAATTTCTCAATGCCATTTTACTTTATTCTACGAAGTTATTAGTTAATAGGAAAAGGAATCGAGATTTTTGCGGAAATATAGCTGTTACTGAGTTTGTGTGTGTATGGTTGTTAAAAAAACACTTCTACCATAAATCAGCCGAGATTTGAGTCTTAAGATCACAAAATTGGCCAGACTTAATCAGGAAAGGTACTCATTAATTACCCCGTATGAGAAATTAAATAATGTACGCAATTTGATGTATGCATTTATTCTTAAATTGTACTGAAATTAACGTTGTAAAACTCCATTATGTAAGGAAATATATAAACTAACTTAGTGTAAGTTTTATATATGTTTATTATAAATATATATTTTAATAATACACATATGTAGAGCCTAGCATTTTATTCAAATCTGTATGTATTTATCTTGGTTATATAATTTTAGGAGGTAATGTGATGCGACAAGAATCATTTCTTAGCTTTCAACCAATTACAAGAATTTACTTTATTTGCAGATATTTCCTAATTAAAATGAATAAACTTCTCATTTGTTTCGTGGTCTACTACGTTGCATATCTTGAAGCTATACCAGTTGCAGAATCTCCACTAAATTCAACAGATAAATTCAATATCAACGAATTATTAGCAAATGATGGCAGAAGAGAAACTATTAATATCCAGAAAACTTCAAATAATAATGTAAAGGAAAATTCACCAGATAATGAATCCTTTGAATTTTCTCTTCCTGATCAAAACGAAACCGATATTAACATGAAGAATAATGCCAAAATTGACATTATGATGAGTCAAATTCGTTCCAAAAGAGGGGTGCCATTAGTATTATTTGGAGGACTTGTTACAGTAGGAGCGGGCGTAGCTTCCCATCAAATTAATAAGTGCTTGGACAAAGATGAATGTAAGAAAGATGCTTACCAATATTTTAAAGAGAATTACCGTCCACATTACGGAGGAAGACTTCCGGCTGCTGACATCACACCTTGGCTAAAATCACTCTTTTAAATATTTGTTTATTAAATCTAATATTTATAATTAATTTATCCTGACTTGTAACGAAAAAAAAACCAAAATTAAAAAATATTTTATGTGAGTCTCAAATAACCTTTGTTTATTTATTATTAATATTGTTTAAGATTGTACTACTGACGATGGTGACTTGGTCACCGAAATGTGCATATAGATTAATAAAATTTAGTGAAGTAAAGAATTACAGTGTTTTTAATTATTATTAATATTGATCATAATCAACGACTTTTAGTAAATAGTATTTGTGCCAATATAAAATATAAATCTAAATATTAAAATGACATTTAAATTATCAGGAGTGAGAGTTTACGTGTGTGTTTTTTTTAATTAACATGTTATACCAATCACAATTATTTTCAAAATTCGAAGAGTTGTATTTATTAATTATATATTGGCAATTATTCTGACAGAAATATATTCAAATAAATATAACAGCTTACAAAATATATCTTCAATATTACTAGAATATGAATATATGCCAGGAAAATTATTCATTGTATATAAATTTCTATACTAACCCTATGGAAAAAAGCTGCATTGTCATGTACCGAACTTTCTTATACGCATATGGGTTAAGCCACTTCGTAGTTTCATTATTTTTCTAATTTATAATATTAATATTTGTTCTAACCTTTAGATCACTTTTACACTAATTATATTTCTTAGAATATATATTAAATTTCAAACTTCAAATTATTTACGTCTATTTTGTTAAACAATTGACAGGCGCAGATGATGCGATTTATGTAAAATTATATATAAAAGGCAGAAATTTATTTTGAAACCAGTACACTTTTTGGAAAAAAAATTCAAACAAAAGTTGTGCTAAATATGAATACCTTTAATTTTTATTCATAAAAATTTTCTGTAACTCTAACCATTTATGAGTAATTGCAGAAACTGCCAAAAATGACTAGAGTAAACAGGCACTTCCGGTTTGAATATTTTTTTCAAAAAGAAGAGGTGCACACCCCAGGCATATGTAAATCTTAAGTTTAAAGTTTCATAATTTTAGCTTCAACCGTTTAGGCTGTAGAGAATATACACACACACACATACAGACACACACACAGACGTCATTCCAAAAATAGTTGGAATCGATTCAGGGAAGGTCAAAACGTATATTTACGTTGAAATCTCGAGATCGAAATTTTTCATGATTACAATACTTACTTATACTGCGTATAAGAAAGTAAAAAGATAATTTTTCTTGCACCTGGGACACAATTTGAATAATCTTTTCAGACAAAAGCGATATTAAGAGCCTTACACGATATAGATGACACTTTTTATTGTTTGGAAGATATGCAGCATTATATTTTTAAAAATAATGTTTTTTATTTACAGAAACTAAATAAATTGAAAACTACAAGTTAGAGTTAGCAATAATAATCATTTCAAATTATAAATAAATATTTCGTGTATGACTATAAGTATTTGTCGCATTCAAAATGCTGATGATGCTATTATAGCAAGTGTTTTTATCCTGCCAATCTTAAGAATGGGTTATACGAATCTGCCCGTAAATAAGTGGAATGTAAGATGTTTCTAAATACTCTATAGTACCATTACTGTACCAATTCTAATTTATATTTCCACTGGTATATCTCTTTTTGATCGCGATGGTGCTATTATATTATTATTAGATAAACTTGGACATAATTTCCCAACGATAAAAACCATAGTAGTCGATCCGCAATTTAAATTTAAAAATTTCCCAAATCTAGATATAAAATTTTTCGACATAATTTGTTATTTCTTTGGTTTAATTCTTGAATTTGGTATGCCTATAAATATGTGAAATATCATATTTTAAAATGGATGAAATAAGATACCCAGCAATGCTTCACTAGTTTTTACTTTCTTATACGCAGTATAAGTAAGTATTGTAGTCATGAAAAATTTCGATCTCGATATTTTAATGGAAATATACGGTCAGACCTTCCCTGAAACGTTTACGACTGTTTTTGGAATGACGTCCGTTTCTCTGTGTGTGTGTGTGTGAAAGTATGTGTGTGTGAATCTGTGTCTGTGTGTGTGTGTTTGTGTGTGAGCGCTCAACAGCCTAGACGGTTGAATGTAAAATTATGAAACTTCAAACTTATGACTAGTATTTTTCTTGACAGAAAACCTTTTATTATTGAAAACAATATTCAATCCGGAAGTGCATGTTTACTCTAGTCATTTTTTGCGGTTTCTGCAACTACTCGAAAATGGTTGCACTTACAGACAAATTTTTGGGACACAATTTATAGATATTAGTATTTTGTACAACATTTATTTGAAACTTTTTTTCAAAAACAGTAACGAAAATAAGAAAATAGCAATTGAAATTTGTTCTTGTTATAATTATTTTCACATAAGTCATATCAACTGTGCCTGTCAATTGTTTAATAGGAAAATAAAATATTTAAATAGTTTGGAGTTTGACATTTAATATTTATTCTACGAAATAATTTAGTGAAAAATGGTTTCAAAGGTTAGTAAAATATTGTAAATTAGAAAAATAGTGTAAATATGATATGATCTAACACAAAAGCGTAAAAGAAAGTGCGGTGCATGACACTGCAGATCTTTTATTATAACAATTATAAGGACTAGTTTCACAAATACTGTGACATCATCAGATTAAAAAACTCATGATGCCACAAAACTAGTCGTTATAATTGCTTTAACAAAAACGAGTAAACGAAACCGTTTATTTAATGTCCATTAATTAACATATGTAAATTTTCATTTCAGGCATTTAAATATAGCTAGTAAAATTCATAATTACATTAAAATTTGACTAGTTAAGATATGAAAATTAATTTATTTTAATCTGATGTTATCCTATACTCAATCATTTAAGATAACATCATAATTAGTATATTAATATCCAGCATCGATTTATAAATTCCCATTTAAAGATTTTTTTATGACTACACTTAATTTTTCTGAATTGAAGTATTATTATCTGCAATTGCATAATAAATTATATATGATTCATAAATTCGTTTTTTTAATTTAAATAGAATCAAGCTGCTACAGTTTCTGAGCTATTTAAAAAATAAAAATGTGTTCTTTTCTCAATATTAATTTGAGAGTGGTTAAACATGTTAACATACTTTCATTATAATTGTATTGAAACACAGTTTTAAAGTAATTGTTGATGATAATTTATTAATCTATTAATCTAGTACATATGTTATGTAACTTATTTATATTCTCGGAAAGACTGCAAATGGATGTTTAAAACATGTCCTGTGATTGTAACACAAATTCACACTGACGTTCACAGATCGTATGCTGATCCACTTGCTTACAAGATATTGCAAAACAATTCTTATCTTCAATTCGAACTCCATCAACGAAGTCAACTTGCAGTTGTGAAATCATCTCTTGCAGTTCTTCATTTACTCGATTTTGCTGTAAAGTTTGTTCCTCTTCTTGATATCTTTCTACTGTAGCAGGAATTTGTTGCGCCCCCTCATCATGTATATCTCTTTTGGATTTCTTGAAATCGTCCAAATCAAAGTCGAACCATGGCCCTACTTTGATTTTGAGACCTGGCTTCGGATGTGCTTCTACATTAGTAGATTTATCAAATAGACAGACGACCAATACGGCTACAGCACAAAATAATATGTTACGCATTTTGAATTTTAAATATATTTTATTAAAATCAAAGTATGACTTCTGTAGTAGTTCATAAGTAACTGTGCTTGTACGATTGAATAGGCTTCCCTATATACCAAAAAAGTAAGTACGTGTTGATCGAATTATAACTTTAAAAATAAAATAATTTATCTCTACGAAGATATAAATGAATGATGGTGAAATTAAGGCAATTCTTATATTTGTATATAACTTTAGATATCAGACAATTACGAAAGAGTAATGATAAAAATGTATATATATTTTTAGATTTAATTTTACATTTCAACTATAGCCCTTCAAGAACAACCAGCAAATCTGATATAAGTTACACAACATGCATAAAAGGTAACTATCATTAGAGTTCCTCCTTTGTTTTATTACACTTTGAGTCTACTTATGTCGCTTACATTATTGAGATAAATGCTGGCTAGTTCATTCGGATGGAAAATATTATGGGATGTGGCGAATTTTATTATCATGTTCATGTAAATATTTTATTTGAAGATATTCATGAAACGTATCTTTGCTAATATACCATTGAGTGCCTAATATTAGACGCAATATTTTATTTTGAAATCTCTTTATTAAATTTAAAATACTGTATTCTGATAATTGAGTAATAAATTTGCATAATTGTCACAATTGCTTTCTTTGGTAGTTCTTTTATTGTTTTTTGCAGTTATAAGATCGCATCCACGTGCTTTTTTGTTGATGAGGTGTTTTATTTTCTCTTACATTTCTCCAGGAAGTTTAATTGGAGGAGATATCTTCACTTAAACACATAACTTTTCAACTGCTAAAAATTATTCTTAACATAACTTTTCTATAAATGCAAGAGAAAATTCACTTTTCGTTTTCTTCATCTGATATCTGTGATTCATTTGGTTCAAAAACCTTGGAAAGATATTTTTCTCTATCCTCCCTGGCCCATGTGCCATCTTTATGGCGGATTGGAAGTATATGCTGTCGTGGCCTTTTTGAAATTTTCGTTGCTTTTTACAATGTGTAGTCTTTCTGTCGACAAGGTGAAAGATTGCTTAAATATGCTTGAAGTGAATAATTTTTTATTTTATATTAAAGTTTTTTTAATTCAATGGTTTATTAGTTTAATTTATTTTTATCAGAAGGATTTCTCATTAATTACCATTTACACCAGGCTTTTTTTTACCTGTTTTTCTGTTTAACATATTTGGGATAAATTGTCATACTTTCGTTTTGCTTTTCAATTATTGGTGTGGCTCAACATGCTGTATTTTTTATTATATTTGATGCATCTTAAACTGCGACAACAATATCGTCTACAGTTGCATGTCAAAATTTTAGATTTTAATTTAAATTTAAATACATCCTGAATAGTTCCCAATTCGTTTTGGAATTATATAAAGATGGTTTTTTCCATCGTTATAATTGCAGAGCTCATTAGTAACAGTATTAGTGAATAGTCAGATGACAGATCAAAGCATGAATTCACATCTACGAAGTTCGATATAATTTCGTTCCTAATAAAGAAATCAAGTAAGTCTGGAGTTTTTGCTGTGTCTGTTGGCGAGTAAGTTGGTTTGCTTGTATACTTAAATATCCGTAGCCTTTGCCTAATAATGTTTTTTTGAGTTCTCTACCTATGTGATTAGGAAGTCTAGAGCCTCACTGAAGGTGTTTTGCATTGAAGTCTCTTCCCACAATAAATCTATCACCAAAGATGTTAAAGATGTAAGAAAGACTGCTAAGTTGTCCTACACCACCTGACTCTCCCCTACGCGAATTTACAAATACATTCAATATTATATTTTAGGTTTAAAGTCTTGTTTTAATAATTCAATTAGCATGGTAGGTGCCTTCAATATATAATAATCAAATATACAAACAAAGTATCTGAGAAATCCATAATCCGGTGCTGCTTTTTTCATTTCTTCTATGTATCTTATTTATTGTCAGATCTCTTTGAATAATAATTAAATTAAAAAAAAAAATTAGTATTACTAGGGTAAAACGACCAGTTTTGGCACAGTTAAGAAAATTCTCTACTCTTTTGAGGATTAAAAAAAATATGGATAATATATTTATATAATAATTGAAAATTTTTAAAGTTTAAGTGTTTTATAAAGTAAAAAAAAAATTAAATTGTTTATTGATGTTTTAGGTAATTTTGTTCACAATTTATAATTCGATGTTAAAATGCCAGTTTTGGCACGGTGGTTGCCTTTTAGCGCACAGTCCTTTCTAGTAATAGCACGGCAAATATAGTTATAAATTTATATATTTTAGCTTGGATTTCCTAAAATTTAGGTATATATTTATAAAAAAACACTTGCAGTAGCTTTATTTTATAAATTTTAAAATTATAGAGGTAGGTACTATACCTATCTAAAGCTAAATTTAATATTTATAAAGTTCTAAATTATAAATGTAGACAACAATATTATTCTTTATCTATAATGCAAATGATATTTTAATTAAATAATAATTTTTAATCGAAATATTAAAATTACTTATAAATAGGTATATTACATCAAAATTTTTAATACTTTTCTTGCATTCAAATTTTGTGAACAATGAAAAATTGAAATCTTTTCTAGTTAGTTATTTTTTTAGATAAGAATACTTTTCATCTTGTAATTTCAGATAAAAGTATTTTTTCAAGTGTACCGGGTGGGGCAAAACAACCTCCCTAGTTTTGCAAGTGAATTAAAGAAAAAGGAGTCGAGATACAAAAAATTTATTTCAATAAAATAAAGTAGTTACATGGCCAGTTTTATCTTATGTAGTTTTAAAAATCATATCGGCCAAGTGTTGTCCTTCATTGTCTACACACTGCTGCAAGCGACTTTTGAAGTTTTGCATAACCCTTTCAAGCATTTCTTCAGGTATACGGCGAATTTCCGTGCGGATTGTTTCCTTCAAAACCAGCATTGATGCCCGCGCTGTGTGGGCTGAGGCTTCCCCCCCGTCCTGCTGAAACCAGACATTCTCGAGACCAAGTTCTTTAAGAGCAGGGGCAAAAAAATTCTGGAGCATGTTCATATAGCGCCCAGAATTGACGGTAACTGCGCACCAAACTGTGACACGATCACTATGCAGAGGCTTCTCGTGGATCACCCTCAGATTGTTTTCGCACCAATATTGAAAATTTTGTTTATTTACACCGCCAGAAAGATGGAAATGTGCTGGGCGGCGATTACAGACTCCTTTTCGCGTATGTATGCTTCCACGGCAAAAGCGCGCTGCTCGTTCGTCTACATTGTGTTTACGACTGAATCCTTTTGTAACACATACACACGGCATATCTTTTTGCCGCCATTCACGCCATTCCTACCTTGTTACTACCTCTGCTAGCTTCACAATTCTCTGTTGAAACTAGGGAGGTTGTTTTGCCCACCTGTACAAGAGGTTTTGGTTCTAATTCTTGATTTTTCACACTTCTTTTTACCCTTTTTATTAACGATGTCATTGTTTTTACCAGTTTTCACTAAAATAAAAATAATTTATTCAAACGAATACAAAAATAAATTAAATAGGTCATGTTTTAGATTTTTATTTTTTATGAGATAAACAATAAAATTTCAGTGTACGTATAATGTAAATAATAACTGATACATACCTTTTAAAGAATTATTTATCTGTAGTTAAAATTTGTTCTTGTTATAAGAAATATGTAAAAACATTAATATTCTAACCTCACTTGCTTACTGTCAGAGAGTCTCTGTTTACTATTTTATTTATAGCAGCGGCCGCTCAATAGAAAAGCGCTGTAAGCATAAAGTGTGCCATTATTGGCGCGTTCTTCAAATTTCATACCAATTAAAGAACACGTGTTTTTAATATTAAAAAATAAAAAAAAGTCAATATTCAACATTTGAAATGTTTCGATGAACTATTCATTTAGTTTATTTAACCAGGTACATATTAAAAAAATACGTTTTTCTAGTAAATATGATTGTAATTGCTTAAGCTATGGTAACCGTAAACTAACTAGAAATGGCTGTGAAAAGTACAATTTTGATATCGCTAAACAATATTCGTTTTTTTTTTTAATTAGTAATTTTAAAATGGACGTTCTAAAGGTTTTTTCTTGTTTAAAACTATATATAAATATTTAAATCGTTGTTATACCTACGCATTTGCACAGTTTTAAACGTATAAAACCAAGTTTTTGATACCTGTGCCATTACTAGCGATGTGCCGAAACTGGTCGTTTTACCCTATGTAATTGTACATGAATTAAAATAAGCTGTATATTTTACTATGAATATGTATATTTTATTGTGAATATGGTTAATGATGTTTTACAAAAATATTTAATGGTAAAATATTTTTTTAAATCATTTTACTATGTATATAATTCTTAATTACAATTTAAAGTTATTATTTAATATACATTATTTAGAGATTCTCTTGTTGGTGCATAAACCTGCGTGGAATTTATATAGTTATTTCACACTGACATTCACAGATACTATGATTTCCTATTTCTTTACATGACATATTAAGACAACTTATGTTTTCAGTTTCAAATTTATGTGCATCAAATTGTAGCTGCAAAATGTTGTCTTCCATTGCTTCTTGGAATATTATGAAACTTTGTTTCACTGCATTTGGAATTTGCAATAATTCTTGCTGATCGTTGTCCATTATCTGGGTTTCATTCTGCACATTATCTTCATGAATATCTCGTTTGGTTTTGGCGAAATCACTCAAATCGAAGTCGAACCATGGTCCTACCTTGATTTTCAAGTCTGGCTTTGGATGAGCTTCTACCGTAACATGTTTGTCGACCAGACCTACAATTACTACAACCACAACAAAAAATAATATGCTACGCATCTTGTAGAAAATATATTGTTTCAAAGTGTTCTATCTCAGTATCACAAAAGTAAGTGCTTATTCGATTGAGCAGATTTTCTTTTATAACAACTTTATAGTGACTAAGAGCTAAACGAAATATAACTTTATTATTAAATTGACGTGTCCCATTTGTGTTGACATGACGATGATTGCAAATAAGTTGGGAAATAATAATATCACCGTTATATTCAATTATAATATATTTTTTTAATAAAAATACGAGATAAACAATATATAATTGTGTAATTCTTACACATCGTAAAGATTATTTTAGTGAACTTTATTGTTCAATAAAGTTATATCAGTGGCCACATCCAGCCAATTCGAAATAAAATTGCACAATCCTGTTATATATAATTCCCAACGACATGGTATTCAAAATGCAACATTTCATTTCTGTAAAAAATCTAACAATCAACTTTCTTTATGATAAGTTATCAATAACATCCCTAAAATATATTCAGATATTAATGTAAGTATTACCATTGTAGAAAAATGAAGTATTTTTACGTTGTTATGTGAAGTCGAGAAAATATCAAGATTTTGACTGTAAAATTATTTTCGACCTTCCCCGAATTGAGCCTGATATCCTTTCAGCTATCTTTCTGAAGAGAAAAAAATAGGGGGGTTGGCGCAGCGTTGCCCTGTCTCTCTTGACCAGATGTACGGTATCAATGAGGCACGTATTATCGAGATGGTGAATCCAGGTATTGGCTATCTCCGGTCGGACGAGAGAGATCCTCGCCCTCAAACGCCCGACTACTTCCTTGTAATGTTTATCATTCACTGTCAGTCCAGCAGGCACAAAGTCACTCGGCGCAATATTCTTAGTGTAAGAAAAGACAATGATTTCACTTTCGATTTGCTCATGCGTGCCTTTCTGTCGAGGAGAAGCGATTGTGAGCTACTCAGCACAATGCCACTCAAAAATACCTGTTTTATATATGGATTCTTCCTGGAAAGCCATTTGAAGCATTGAAAGAGTCTAATTGCGGGTTTTGTTCAGTTTGACGAAAAACTTATTGGCATAACGCTGCTCCAGGTTTCGCTGCATCTTGACTGCCGCCGAGTGATGGCAATAACGGCTCACCTCTCACATCATCTAAACACATCGGAAGCTCGGAGGTATACTAGTCTGGTCTCTTTGCTTGCCTTACATCCCTTATCAGTTATTCCGTCCATAGCTACTGCGTTTCACCACTTTTGCAAGGCGGGAAAAAATTCAGTACGTATACTTATAGGACGGACTATGATCATATTTAATATAATTAATATATGTAAGCTAAGTACGAAAAAACTCAATTTAAAAATTAGAGGATTTTCGTCTTGAAATACATTTATTTATTAATAAGATATATTGGTCACAATGTACGAGTTTCACTTTTAAATACAAACGTCGAAAATTATGAACAATGATGAACAACACGCGCACACTTTGCAATAAAAGTTATTTACATTTTATTATAAGTGAATTAAGGAAATTACTTGATTAAGATAAGTTGATAATAAAAAAGTCTTTAAAACTATTGTGATGCAAATTTAATTACATTAGTTTTTGAGTTGATGAAAGCTATTGTATTGTTAAGTATAAGTTATGAGGTAGACAAAATTGTGCACTAGTAAAATGTTTCATCATTAACATAAATTCCGTATCATACTTTTAATAGAACTAAGCAAATAATTTCCTTTCGAACGATAGTCAAATTTGGAAATGTCAAGCAACGACATATTTTGGGGATTTCGTAATATTTACATCGCAAGTAAAATACTATTGCAAGCACCATATACATTTGTTAATGTTAATCATGTTTGGACATTGAAAAGGAAATATTTCATATGCCATCTCCTTATGTTGGTCGGTTTGTTAGTTTTGTACATTTTTCTGTGTTATCAATTGCTTCGTAGAGGTTTCATATATTACGAAATTTCAGTTAGCTATATGACTCACATGCTTGATTATGTTTTGCATTATCTGGCTTATGTTTCGACAGTTATATTTATATTAGATAGTTTAATTAGAACGGATGATCTCTCGGAAATTTTCATTCTATTACAAAACATTGGTAAACGTTTGACGCAATTGAACAATTTTGACGATACTGACGCAAAATCGAAAAGCGTAACAAGTGCTATTGGAGCAGATGTCGGAAAGACACAAACGAGTAATAAAAAGGATACGAATAAATAACAAATAGTATATTCTTCTTGATAAAGATAAATACATTTACATAAATTCTGAAGTGACAGGTTGATCATTTAATATTATTATAATTGCATAGTTACGCTGAAAACAATTGAATATCTAAAGAAACGGAAACATAGTCGTCGTTACAATCGTACGCGAAACAATATATGTATTTTTGTTCTAACAAGTGCAATCTATTTTATAAAATTAAGTTATATTATAATTGCGGATATAAACCTTTTACACATTTATCTCACCATAGAAGCATACTGTAATGTAGCACTATTCACATTTACAACCATGACAGATAGTACAATTGAAAACCAAATTTTATTTTTCCTTCATAATATAAACTATAAATTTAAAGCCATTAACCAAGGAATTTTTGATATTTCGTCGAATTACAAGTTAGAAAACAACATTTCAACAAAAAAATTATTGAGTGATTTAGCTGAATTAATGACGGTGTACGATATTTGTGTTCAAATTGGTAAAAGAGTGAATGCAGTGCATGCCGCATATTTACTTTATATGTGCCTATGCACATTTTTCTATATGGTATTTTGCGTTTATCTTGTGAATGAAATATTTGTAAAATCCGATGTGCTCAGATTGGATGCAATATTGACAGGAACAATGGTAATATATATGTTGACGAGACCATTGTTTGTTATATTGCATATTATTGCGCAACTATAAAAAAGCAGGTCAGTTAAATTTTTAGATTGGTATAGTTGGTCCTTGATAGGATAAATAGTTAAGTAAGCAAACGTTATCAATTTTACTAGAAAAACGGAGGAAAGGACTGTACACCACACCAACACTCACACACACACCCTTTGCATTGATTTATGCTACTGATTAAAATTGTTTGAATATATTATATTGTTCAACCTTTAACTAGTTTTAATATTTTCGTTTCATTTTCAGGCTAGCAAGACTTACGCATTGATGAATTCTATACGACACATTGACAAAGCTGTCACAGCTAAAGTAATTTGTGTATTATACCTGTAAACAAGTAATAAGATAAACTAAATTTTCTCTGATTCAGATTGAAACATACGTAATACATTTACATTTTAATAAGATAACATTTACTGCATTTGGTTTATTTTCAATTGACTTCGAATTCATTTATTATGTATGTCAGTTTGTATTGAGTTTTATATCTGCAAACTTTTGCATTTAAATATTCTATATTCCTTTTTGTTTCAGCTACTAGGCGCTATATCTACATATTTTGTCGTATTGCTTCAATTCCAAACACCGTGAATGTTTTTCTAAATTATTAAATTTTTCCCAACTAATTCTGTTAACTAAATTTATATATCTTACGCTCTATATATGTTTATATAAACAAAGAGATATGTCTTATTATTTAACAAATCAGGAAATAAAGTTGAAGAATTTTAAATAATTGAAATATTGAGAATATTTACATTAATTTGATCATGTTTATTATTTCATATCAGAACCTTTGAACCATTATATTTTTTAAAAATGTTTTTATATTTTTTACAACAGCAAGCATTTTGTTTTTACTTTCTTATACGAAGTATAAGTAAGTATTGTAATCAAGAAAAATTTCGAACTCGAGATTTTAACGGAAATATACGTTTTGACCTTCCCTGAATCGATTCCGACTATTTTTGGAATGACGTCCGTCTGTGTGTGTGTGTGTGTGTGTGTGTGTGTGTGTGTGTGTGTGTGTGTGTGTGTGTCTGTGTGTGTGTGTGTGTGTGTGTGTGTGTGTGTGTGTCTGTGTGTGTGTGTGTGAGCACTCTACTCTATTTAGTGTAAAAGCGATCTAAAGGTTAGAACAAATATTATAAATTAGAAAAATAATGTAACTACGATATGGGTTAACCCATATGCGGATAAGAAAGTTCGGTGCATGACACTGCAGATATTTTCCAAAAAAAGTACTGGTTTCAAAATAAATTTCTGCTTATTATATATATTGTTACATAAATCGTATAATCTGCGCCTGTCAATTGTTTAACAAAATAGACTTAAATAATTTGAAGTTTGACATTTAATATTTATTCTAAGAAACATATTTAGTGTAAAAGCGATCTAAAGGTTAGAACAAATATTATAAATTAGAAAAATAATGTAACTACGATATGGTTTAACCCATATGCGAATAAGAAAGTTCGGTGCATGATACTGGAGATATTTTGTAATGTTATTTGTTAATAGGAAATCATCAGATTATTACCGGATATGTGGTCATTGATAATTTTTTATATTTATTTAATACATTTTCAAATTCATAACAATTTATTTTTGACTATTATTGCATAATAATATTGGTTTACATATTTAACTAGATAATATAGAGTTGTAGCATTTATACATATGCAAGCGGGCTGGTGCTTTATTTTGATGTTTATGTTTTGTTTTGAGATTGTTACGATAAGTTGTTATCTGCGATTAAACGAAAGTGTTTTCGTATGTATAATTTATGGTAATACATTCGTTTATATACTATTTTTCTCGTATACGAACCTTGGCGCCCAACGTGGGACCGAGAAAATACATACGAAAGGATTGGGATTAAAAAAAAAATTGACTAAAACGTCAGTAAGAAAATTGTTATATTCGTTCGCGCATTAATTGGCGTAATTTTGACCCAAGCTGCCGCGAAATGAAGAGGGTTGTCGCTATCCGTACGACGTACAGTGGGACGAAACGCTCGGATAGTGGCAAAAACTCTGCCATTCGGTAATTAATAAAGAATTTGAAGATTTTTTTTGCTTATTATTTACCATAAGATTTGCAATTAAACCTAAGTTTGACTTTGAAAAAAATGTCTTTGTTTTTGTTTGATAATGCTTTATCTACCAAATCCATAGCTCTTATAACGTATAAAACTAGTAATTTTATATTTGTTTTGGCTGGTAATGTGTTATTTATCAAAAGACAAGTACTATTAGGAAATGGGAAAAAATTATTATTGGTTATCAAAAAATATAATATTCTTTTCATGGCCTATTTTTGATTCATATATAAAATATAACTTAAATTAAATAAATTAAGAGCATATTCACATAAAGTATCTTTATTATTAATGATTTTATGCGTTAGACTCGTAATATACTGATCTGAGGTTATTAGAAAATTATGAAGCAAATCTTCATTTGTGGCTTGACACCATATAGTAATTTTTAAGATAATTTGTCTGTAAATGCTGCTAAAACTATCACTTTAAATGTTATTTTATGTAACACGATATGTAGCTTTACAACTCTTTCAAATTGCTTAATTGAACATGTATGTTTATGGTTTAATATAAACACAAGAACTGAAAGTATTACACAATTATTGCCTATTTATATTGTTTTCTTACTAGATTTGGAGGGTGTAAATATTTAATGCAATTGGTAACAATGTAAGTCACTAAGAAATTATTTGGCATTCTTGCAAAATAATTAGTCATCTTATTAGCAAGTATTCCTACAATCCATCAGAAAAAAAAATTTACAGATTCTGAAATATATATGAATAAAGTCGCTTGCAACAAAATTATCGTATTAGAGATTAAGTTTATCTTATATTTAGAAAATGCCGATAACATAAACGAAAATTTTAATTATGGATATATGCATTAGATTAATTTTACTTTTAATCTTACCGTCAACTAGGTGTATTATATTTTCGTCTGCATAATCCAGCCTACTTTAGTCCACTTTATTTATTTATATTATTTGCATAGATTAAAATATTTATATCCCCCTGCGCGTCGTGGGTAAGAATTCACCCGCAGCACCTCTGCTGGTCGTAAGAGGCGACCAATGGGCGAGGAAGATACCTCGTAAAAGACACACTGTTCCATCTGAACTTTTACCAGAAGATTAGTGGGCCAATCTTCTGCGGACTTTTCTTTCTTATTATTTAGCTCACCCGCGTGTTTTCCGTGCGTGGAGACCCGTAAGGAAGGAGAAGATGATCCTGGTGGTTGAGCTTACACGCAACACACCTCTTTGGCTTCGGATTCTTGCGAAACGGGCGGTCAGATACTAACTCTATCTGACCAATCGGCTTGCCGTTACGTTCTGTGTACCGGTAAGGTGAGTCCCACGACCCTGGAGGTAAGTCTTCAGATGTTGGAGAGAGTGGTTCGCAGCGTTCTGGAGCTTATTGCCAGGTGAGGGGGACTATATCTCCTGGTTAACCCTGGCGATCACATCAGTTTGTGGTGTGACGTCCCAAATTGTGGCTCCGTGGTGGGTGGGGAGACCAGGAGATGAATATTTTATATTTGTACATGGCAAATAAACAAAAAACCCCGGGGGCCCCTCCCCCAAAAAGATCTCGTCCGTTATCGGACGAGGCAGAAAATTTTTTAAAGGGCGAAACTAAGTTTTCGCCCAAATTTCTAATTATAAAAAGGACAGAGGAGGGTAAACCATCTCTGAAGTTTCTTGCTTTGGCTTGGCGAGAAGCCTGAACGAACTGGCTGGTGGAGAACCTAAATCCACCAAGCGGCTTCGTGATGGCACACTTTTAGTTGAAACGGCTAATTCTTTACAAACAAAATCTTTGTTGAAAGCTACAGTTCTTTTTGGCATGCTGATATCTGTAGAGGCACACAAGTCCCTCAACTCATGTCAGGGCGTAATATCATGTTATCACCTGCTATTTGTTGAGATGGACGAGTGCAAACGGGAACTTGCGAGTCAGGGTGTTATTGACTGTCGACGGCTCACTACGAAGAAAAATGGCGAAGTGAAAAACACAACATCTGTTGTTTTAACTTTTGGGCTAGATATGTTGCCGGAGAAGATAAAGGTTGGTTTTCACAGTTGTTCCGTGAGACCATACTTTCCTCGACCAATGCGATGTTTTAAATGCCATAGGTGCGGGCACACTGCATCTCGTTGTGTCCACGGTGCGGTGAGCAGGAGCATTTGGGCGAGGAATGTAAGGGTCCGGCTCGCTGCGTTAATTGTTCTGGCAATCATCCTTCTTTCTTTTCTGATTGCCCTCGCAATCAGGAAGAAAGGAAGATTATTGAAATTAAAATTATTGATAAACTTTCTTATTTCGACGCCCGGAAGAAATTCAAATTGCAGACTAGCCTGATGTTTAGCCGTTCTTTCGCTTCAATAGCTGCCACCCCCGTCATTAAAAAATCTATTGCAATTCAAACAGACACCGTTCCTTCTCTCAATATTTCCACAATTCTTCCAAATTTATCTCCTGGTAAAACCAATATTCCTAAGTCTAGTATTACTCCAAATTTAAAATATTTTTCGAATCAAGCTACCAAATTTTAAGTCAAAATAAAACAAAAGTTAACGCCAAGCTAAAGATCAAAATTTCGCATATAAAGGCAAGTACTTCTACTTCGCCAAAAAGTTTTTCTAAGAAAAAAAAACAATGGAGGTACGAGAAACATCTAGTGTTTCGAGTTCTTCCATCTCCAAATTTTCTCCTAGTAAGGGATCTCAATCTTCGAGATCCTCTTCTCCAATGGAAGTCACAAGCATTAAACTTTCTAGGCCAGAGCGAGATAAATATTCTACACCCAAATAATGCCTTCGATACTACAGTGGAATTGTAATGGTTTCTACAGCCATTTCGAAGAATTTAAAGTTCTCAATGCCGAGCAGACTCCCTCTTGCATATGCTTACAAGAAACACATTTTCAAGACACCAGAGCTGTTGCATTACGAGGCTTCTCAATATTTCGCACTGATGTGCCTACTGATGGCCAAGCTCGTGGTGCAGTAGCAATTCTGGTTCGTGAGGATGTGTATTGTGAGGAGATTGCTTTGAATTCTGAATTGCAAGCTGTTGCTGACCGCGTCGCTATTCCTTTTCTGGTCACTTTATGTTCTATCTATCTTCCGCCAAACGACAATGTCGATATGCGAGATATCGTTGATTTAATTGATCAATTGCCTGCTCCATTCATTCTTATGGGCGATTTCAACGCCCATAATCCTGAATGGGGATCAATGTCTATTAATCAACGCGGTAGCCGTTTGGAGCACCTATTCACCGCAAGTACGCATGTCATCTTAAATGATGGTAACATGACACATTTTTCTGGAGGTCTTTCACTGCGATTGATCTAACGATCTGTTCTGCAGCAATAGCAATAGTGAAAATGATTTCGTTGACGTGGACGACTATGTTCGGTATTTCACGGATGCAATCAAGTCTGCTGCACAAGAAAGTATTCCTTTAACACCAGTTCATTCCAATAGAATACCCGTTCCCTGGTGGAACGATGAGTACAAGATTGCTATCCGAGAAAAACGACGTATTTTTCGCCATTTCAGGCGATTTACCACCACCGAGAATATGATCCATTACTTCCAAGCCAAGGCAAAAGCTAGAAGAATTGTTCGGAAGAGTAAGAAAGCGTCATGGCACAAATACATTTCTTCCATTACAACCTCCACTCCAGTTTCGAAGGTATGGGAGAAGGTCAGAAAAATATCTGGCCGCTCTAAATCTAGCACTGTTTCTGGCCTAAAAATCAATGGCAATGTCATTACCTGTCGGTCTGATGTTGCTAATATCATAGCATCCACTTTCGCGGATACTTCAAGTTCCAATCACTATCCATCTGAGTTCCTCGCTCGAAAATCTATCTTGGAACGTCAATGTCTCAATTTTGTTTCTCCGGGCGACGAAATTTACAATCTTTCTTTCAGCGTGGATGAACTTGAAAGTGCGATTTCAGATTCTCACGACAGCGCTCCTGGACCTGATTCTATTCACTACCAGATGCTTCACCATTTGGATCCTGCTGGAAAAACGTTTCTTTTACAAATGTATAATCGCATTTGGTTTTCCGGTATCTGCCCAACACCATGGCGTGATGCGATTATTGAACCAATCCCAAAGCCTGGAAAAGATAAAACACTGCCATCTAGCTATCGCCCAGTCTCGCTTACCAGTTGTGTCTGCAAGCTCATGGAACGCATGATCAACAGGCGTCTTGTTTGGTTCCTGGAATCAAACAACCTGTTGGATAACATCCAGTGCGGCTTTCGCCGTTACCGTTCCACTGCTGACCACCTGATAAGACTAGAATCAACCATCCGCGATGCTTTTCTCAACAAGCAACATATGGTTGCTGTGTTTTTTGATATTGCCCGGGCCTATGATACCACTTGGCGTTTTGGAATTATGCGCACTTTACACTCCTGGGGCTTGAGAGGTAATCATCCCATATTTCTTGAAAGCTTTCTTTCCTTAAGGAATTTTCAGGTTCGTGTGGGAAATGACCTCTCCAACATTTTTACCCAAGAAAACGGAGTACCGCAAGGATCTATTTTGAGTGTCACGCTGTTTGCTGTGGCCATCAACGGTGTTGCTCAGTGTATTCGTTCACCTGTGCTGGGATCCTTGTACGTGGACGACTTGGCGATTTTCTGCAGTTCTCGCAATATGGCTTCCATAGAGCGTCAGCTGCAGTTAACAATCAATCTTCTTCATACCTGGGCTACTGAGCAAGGTTTCGTATATTCTGCGGCCAAGACAGAGTGCATACACTTCTGTCAACGCCGTCACTTTCACTTAGATCCTGTTCTCTCTCTCAACGGTACTGATCTTCCATTTGTGGAAACTGTCCGTTTTCTTGGTCTTCTATTTGACTGGCGTGCCCATCTTGTGGCTTTGAAGGCAAAATGTCGGCTTTCTCTAAATCTATTGCGAGTTCTTTCATCCAAATCGTGTGGTGCCGATTGAATTTCTATGCTGCGCCTGTATCGGGCTTTGATACGCTCCAAGCTGGACTACGGCTGTATCGCTTACGCGTCTGCCAGGCCATCTGTTATAAAAACGATTGATACGATACACCATACTAGTATTCGTCTTTCAACTGGTCCAATACCAAGTGTACTGTGCGAAGCTGGCGAGCCTTCTCTGTATGATCGTCGCAGGCTTTTGACTATGAACTACACGGCAGCCATGAAGTTGACACCATATCACCTGGTTTTTGACACTGTCTTTGGTCAACAGTTTGCGGAGATTTATGACAGAAGGGCTCGTTCGGTGGGTTCCTTTACTATCAGATCTCGCAATACTTTTGAAGAAGTTAATTTTGAACTTCCTTCAACCCCAGACACTTCTTTCAGCCCCTTTCCTCTTTGGACTTTCACCCGTCCGAATACTTTCAAAGCTAGATCGATCCGCTACTCCACCCATTCTGTTCCAACGTGAGTTTGCTCGAATCATTGCCAACTATCGGCAATGGATTCGCATTTACACCAACGGTTCGAAGAGACAGGGTTGCATGTGCTTTTATATCGGGTAGAGGTGCATGTGAGTTTCGTCTTCACAAACTCTCGTCCGTATACACGGCACGTAATTCTTTCGTTATTGTGTCGGACTCAATGAGCGCTTTGAAAGCAATTGATTCTTTGTACCCCAAACATCCTTTCTTGCAGCAGATACAAGCAACCTTGATGACATTATTGTCAAAAGGGTCCATCGTGCGCTTTGTTTGGGTACCGAGTCATGTTGGTATTCGCGGAAATGAAGCAGCTGACGCAGCAACTAAACGAGCGTTGTCCAGGGCCACCATTGATTTTGATCGGGTTCTTGCAGAAGACCTCAAGGGTCATTTCAAGCATCTGATCATAAATCAATGGCAAGAAAGGTGGAGCCACATAGAAGAAAATGAGCTCAGGAATGTTAAGCAAAACGTGAAGGCATGGGATTCTTCCCATAGGGCATCCCGAAAGGAGGAGGTCGCTGTGGCGAGACTCCGGATAGGGCACGCCTGGTGGACGCACGGCCATCTTAGGCGCCGTGAGGAGGCTCCGATGTGCGAAACATGTGACACTGCTTTGACAGTGGCGCACGTTTTGTTGGAGTGCTCCCAATTTACCGAACAGCGAAACCGGGCGGGTCTGTCACTTGACCTGGCGGTGGCCCTTGGTGACCATTCGACACTCATTGACAGAGTCGTCCTGTTCCTCAGGAATACAGGTCTATTTGCCTTTATTTAAAAGTGCTAGTTTTGTCTTTAATTTTATTTATACACGTATTTATGTTTACATTCAATAATATTTTACAATACCTTTTATTTTTACAATTTTAAGCATGTATATTTTATTCATTTTTAGAAACATTTTTAAATCCTCTTTATTAACATTTTACATTTAATAGATTTTTAGCTTACAATATAATTTTTACATATATTTTAAAATAATAGTTTATTTCATTATTTAGTTTATGGCGTGAATAGCCCAAGAGGGTGATACGCCTTTAAATTTTAATCCTAATCCTAAAATATTTATAAAATTCAAAAGCTTCTTAATATTCGCAGGTACTGATAACAGAATTATGTCTAAGATACCGATTTTTGTTAAATTATGTATATAAAGTAGGAATCCTCGCAACGTAGTACATATTTGTTTGCTGTTCGCCGCCACTTAAAATATAAATTACAAAAATACGGGGAAAGGCGGGTAATTTAGTATTATGTATATACTCGTAAATATGTAAAAATTAAAGCGGCGGGAAGCGGCGCTAAAAAGTTCTATTACAAAGAAAATGTCAAACAAAAAAAAAACGGACCGCCATGTTGGATGCTGTAATATGCAGTTCGCTTCGTATTTTTATATTTAAAAAAAATGACCATGAAATTAAATGTAATTGCATTTTAATTCATTACGAATTTTGAAATTTGAATAAAACATAAAAAAGATATAGCGATTTGCATTTTAAATTTCCAAAAAAGTAAATTTTTAAAGTTTTGTGTTTAGAGGTCGTATTTATGTACTTCTGTAATGTAATAATAAAAAAAATTATTGATGTCTATATTCCAAAGTATTCTTAATAAGATGGTATAAAAAATATTCAAAAATCGAATATTTGAAAATCTTCGTTTTGGCCACTTTTCAAGCGTTTCGTCCCACTGTGCGACGCAGCGTAAGTTTACATCCGACAAATTGTGAAAGAGACGTAACTAATAGCAAAACGACTCCAGTCACGATGACTTCCGAACAATTCCAGGAATTTTTGTCAGGAATTCAAACAGCGTTCATTACACAGGCGAATGCTGTACATTCAGTCACTCCCATATCATCCATTGGTTTATCTAATAATGGGAACTTTTCACGCTGCACGTCGCGCTTTTCAGAGAAAAGCACAGAAAATGTCGACGCCTTCATCGTCGCTATATCTGTATATAAGGAATGCATTGATATAGCAGACGAAAACGCCGTTAAAGGAATGCCTATGTTACTAACCGATATGGCTGCCGAATGGTGGTGCGGAATCAAGTCAACGATATTAAGCTTTAGTGATGCTATCCAGAACTGAAGCAACGCATTCGGCTTAAAGAAACTCGTACATCAGTTATACCAGGATCTATTCGCAATGGTACAAGGCGAACAGATGAAAACATACCTTTTTGTCTGCAAAGCACGTGCATTGTTTGCTCAACTCTCCGAAGCAAGGCCCGCAGAGTGTATGCAACTCGACATGCTCTACGGCTAGCTAAATAGTAACATTAAGATAAAGGTCAGACGCGAAGAAATAAAATGTTATGACGACTTACTACGGCTGGCACGAACCGCCGAATTGACTTTCCATGAAAATTGTCGTAACGACTGTCGAAATGAAAAACACGACAACATACCAAACACTTCTAGAGAAATTGCCAAATACTCGCCCAGCAATCACTTGTTTTGGTTGTGGAGCACCCGGCGTTATTCGCAGTCACTGCACGATGTGCAAGAACACCACAGGAATAACACCCAGTACGCCCGGTTTCTGCGCGTTTGAAACGAAAACGCAGCTTATACAACCACGAGCTCGACCTGTCCTCCAAGTTAATATATGCGGCGTCACAGGTACGGGTTACGCTGACGCGGCGGCACAAGCAAGTGTCGCGAGCTACAGTCTCTACCAAATTCTCTTACAATATGGCCATTGGTTTACGGAAACTACGATGAAGACAACGCTCGCTGACGGAGAGTCGCGAACCGAGAACGTATTGGTCACAACAGTCGATTTCTTGCTCCAAGGACGACCCACGAGTACAAAATTCATCATACTATCACATGCTCATCACAACCGTACGTTGTTTGGCGTCGATTTCATATCTGACGCCCAGATCACTTTGAACATTTCACAGCGCACATGGCACTTCGCTGATGAACCGCACGTAAACTACGAGTAACATATGGAGAGGATATTAAAATTGGATAACACAGTAATCAATTATATCGAGAGTTTAAGACAAGAGGAGGGGACAGCACGGAATGAAACCGAACGTCGAAGACTCAGCGCATTCGTAAGTATGAAAAACAGAACATTTTTGCAAGGGAGAGAAGCAACGCCTTTTGCAGAGCATTGCATTGACACTGGTGATCATCGCCGTTCTTCCATATAAGATGTCAGCGTAGAAGAAAGAAATTCTTCATCGTGAATTGGACCAAATGATCGCCAACGACGTAGTGGAAGAATGTGAATCACCATGGGCTGCAACTGTTGTGCTCGTTCCGAAGAAAGACGGTACTCTTCGAGTTTGTATCGACTATCGCCGTCTCAACGCAATTACGGTCAGTTATAGTTATCCGATGCCTCGAATCGAAGCAGGATATTACCAAGTCGTTATGCGTCCTTCCGACCGAGACCATACCGCGTTCACCACGCTTCTTGGTACATTTCGCTTCAAGCGCATGCCAATGGGTCTTAAAATCTCAGGCGCAACATTCCAGAGACTTAAGGATCGATTCCGGAGTGCACTACGAGACATAAACGTATTAGTTTATTTGGACGATCTAATCGTTTTATCGGGCAGTTTCGACGAACATCTACACGACCTTCAAACAGTGTTTGATCACTTTCAGCAGTTTGGCTTGTGCGCGAATCGTAAAAAATTCGTGCGGCCAGAAGTGAAATTCCTCGGTCAAATTATAACACTGCAAGGAACTGGAACAGATCCCGGTAAAGTTTCTGCCGTAGCTAACATAACACTAGCGTAAAATCTGAAACATGTCAAAACATTTTTGCGCCCATGTTCTTGGTACCGTAGATTCCTACCAAAATTTTTACAAATCGCTAAGCCTTTGACCGATCTCACCAAGAAGAGCGCTACATGGAAATGGAAGGAAGAGGAGCAAGACGCTTTCGCAAAGATGAAAGAGGCTCTGACTACTGCTCCAATTCTTCGTCAGCCTGACGAAAAGTTGCCGTTTGTAATACGAACCGACGCCAGTGGTTATGCACTCGGTGCGATTCTGCTTCAGGGGGAGGGGGCCGAAGAAAGGCCCGTCAAATATGCCAGTCACTTTTTGGCTTCTGCTGAACGGAATTACCATACTACCGAGCGGGAAGCGCTCGCCGTAGTGTTCGCCGTGAAGAAATTCCGGGGCTACATTGACGGTTCGCCTGTGATTATCAAGACTGATCATCAGGCACTCAAGTGGCTCATGTCACTTCGCTAACCAGCCGGCCGTTGCAGACACGCTGTCACGACCGAACTGCGACGAAACGACTGAGAACTCGTGCGATATCTGTTCGTTCGTAGTTGACATGCCAAGGAAAGGAGCACACAGCATCCGCGACGAGCAGGTTAATGACCCAGAGGTATGGAATATAATGGAGTGGTTGGAAACGCCAAATCATTCAGATCTACCGAATTGGGCTGCTCGTGGTTACGTAATGATGGAAGGTGTTTTACACCGATACTCGCCGGACCAAGAAACCGAAGAAGCGCAACGTGTAGTTCCAGAAGCCGGTCGAAAACATGTATTTCAGCAACATCACGATGCGCCTACTGCGGGTCGCTATGGTTCTGAGAGAACCTATCAGTGTATAGCCTGCCGCTATTATTGGCCTGGAATGAGACGTTTTATCGCAGACTATGATAAGAACTGCGTCAAGTGCCAGAGGTATAAACCGGCAAATACCAAGCCAGTTGGTTTACTTCGCACTCCAGCAGCTGCACAGCGATTCGAGACAATTGCGATCGACCTGTTTGGGTCGTTGCCAATGACCTCAGACTGATATCGATGGATATTCATTATCCAAGACATTTCTACTCGATGAGTGGAGATCTTCCCCATGATGCAAACTACAGCGGAAACTTGCGCAGACTTCTCATAGACGAAATATTCTTGCGTTACGGGACGCCAAGACGCATCATTTTTAACCATGGATTGCAGTTCGTCAGCAGCGTTACTCAACATGTAATGCACTGCCTAGATATTACGCAGACGCTGAAGGGGATCTGGTGCTGTGGCTACACACGTGCTCAGCAGCGCGGAAAATGGTATCACATCCAAGTTCATCACTAAAAGGGATGGGCCCTACCGCGTCTTAAAGAAGACTGGCACCATATATGAGGTGGCTTCCAATGAACAACCCACAATTCCAATAGGGCAATATCATACTTCTGCCTTGACACCTTTTATTAGCGACGACGATGACCTACCAGGACCCATACGCCCGCTTCGAAAAAGAGGTTGTCCACGCTAGAAGACATCACCAACTCCTGGATCTCAGTCGAGGGCGACATCTTCGATGCAGGGGGGGGGGGCTGTAGCATTTAAACATATGCAAGCGGGCTGGTGCTTTATTTTAACAGTTGATGTTTATGTTTTGTTTTAAGATTGTTACGATAAGTTGTTCTCTGCGATTAAACAAATCCTTTATTTAAATCACCACGCGTGATACAGAGTTTATTAGATAATATATATTTAATCTGATATTTCATGAAATATGTAACAATTGCCGTGATGTATCCACATCTACTTTATCTTAACAGAGTTGTAGCATTTAATTTCATAAATTATATTTTGCTAAGCCATAAGCCGTTAAAATTTGGTATAAAATTAATTCATTTCTGTGATTTGTTACTCTGAGAAGGCTACTTTAGTATAATAGATAATTTCAAATTCATAATTCGCAGAATATTATTTTATTTTGTGGTTGTAATGGTCAGTAGTCTGCTTCATAATCATGTTTCCGTAGAAGCTCATCCTAAGCAAGACCTTAAAAATAAATGTCGGAAAATGGATCGACTTTCATTTGGGAAGATTCGCGAAAACCAAACGAGATGGTATGCAACATATTACTGAGAAAGAACTGCAGGGGAAATTACACAACTTTAATTCGATTTACTTGTCGGTGCTCACATATTCTATCTGTGAACGTCAGTGTGAAATGACATTCTGATTATATGTATGACCATCAATTTTCTAATCAAGCATTATGATTAAATATGTACATACAGTTATTAATTAATATTGTAAAATATTTCAAACTATTATTCTAGTTATTTATTTTTATTTTCTTATACGCAATATGAGAAAGTATTGTAATCATGAAAAATTCGGTCTCGAAATTTTAGCGGAAATATACGTTTTGACATCCTTGAATCGATTCATATTATTTTTGACGTCCATCTCTCTCTATCTCTCTCTTTATCTGTGTGTGTGTGTGTCTGCGTGTGGGTGAGTATGTGTGCGTGTGTGTGTGTGTGTGTGAGAGAGTGTGTGGGCATGTATGTGGGTATGTGTGTGTGTGAATGCTATCTACAGCATAAACGGTACTCGTTTATTCTTGCAATTATTTGCGGTTTCTGTAATTACTAATCACTCAACAACTATATCACATAGTCTTTTTAAAGAGCCTTCGATACCGTCCACAACACACTTACCATGTAAAATTTCAGGTAGAGTTTTTCAATAGGTAAAGTTTAGAGAAGTATCTAAATGGGAATAAATTTGATTTGTTTTGTCATTGTCCTGTTGGACCGTCGCTCTGAATATACACAGTATTGACATCCAGTACCACCGTTTCAATTATTTTGATGTGCCCATACTGCCACCACATCGTGTTGTAATATTTCGGAGATTAAGGTTACAGATTTGAACTCTAAGCATCTATCTTTATTTTTTATATAAAAACCCCCGGGCTGCAGTGCAATTTGTTTCTTTGATTCTTCGAATGGGCGCTGTGTACCTCTTATCTGTCAACTAAATTTCTTGGAGTTCTTTGATCTCCATTTTCAAATAGTAAAATTATGTCCGGACGGAAGACAAAAAGATAACTAATATAAATGTTTGGGAAACCAGGAGTAAGCATATAAACTTGCAAAAATTGACTTGAGTAGAAAATTTTCCCATAAATTGCCTCAATGTTTTGCTCTTTTACTATGTCTTTATGATGTGTGAGCATGTATATGTGCGACTAAATTTTTATAAAGAAACAAATTTTATCGAAATCTAGCATAGATACGAAAAAACTGGGTTGAAACTAAAATCTTGAAAACAAAATCGTTATCGCGGAGCAAATTTCTCATGTCCTGTGGCTCTTTTACATCTCTTGAGGCCCAAATATCTATTTGAGTTGATCAAAAAAGGTGTGGCTATGAATACCACATTAATCAAATTCTGTGTCATGTGAGTCGAGATATTTGCAGGATTTGCTTATAAATATGCATATCCTTATTTGACCAACCTAAGTTGAATAATATCAATCTATAATCATACAAAAAGTGTTACCATCTCTTATCTAAACAAGAACGTATTGATATATAATTATTATTTTACTAATTTATAATATTTTACAAACATTGGAACCCGATTTCACCAAATATATTTCTTACAATTACATTCCAAATTGTTTGTGTCAAACATTAGACTGGCACAGTATGTCCTATTTATGTAAAAATAATTAACTAGTCTTTATCATATAATTCCACTTTGATTGAAACTATTTTACTGTTTCGGTTGTTTCGGCTGTTTCGGTGATATTGCAGAAACAGCAAAAAAGTACTTGTTTTTTTTTCAAAAATATGTGATTTTTAAATATTGAGTATAAAGTTTAATAAACTTATTTTCCACCATTTTAGCTGTAGAGCTCTTTCACACAAACGCACACACACAGCCATTTTTGATAATATTCTATTTATTCATTATTATACCGTATAAATATTTAATGTGCATTATTGGAAAAATTGTCACTTCGCACTGGCGTTCGCGGAAAGTACGGCTATTCACTTATTTACATGATACCACCTTCATGGATATCTCTTTGGGTTCTCGCGAATCTTCACAAATCAAAGTCGACCCATTTTTCTACGTTTAGTCTTACTTAGGATGACATTTTACGGCAGCATGAATTTAAAATACACATCCGAACAGTACAACCACAAAACAAAATAATATGCTGCGCGTTTTGAATTTCAAAGTATCTATGATTTTAAAGTATAAAAAATTGGAGAAATGATTTCCTTTTATACCATATTTTATCTATTTAGCGAAATATAATTAATGAGGTAAAATTACGTGTTACAATACTGGCAGGATTAATTTAAGTTGGAGTCATGTAATATCCGATAATAATTGAAATACCAGATAATAAATGAAATATCAACAATACTACAGTATTATTTAATTAGTTATTAATATAAAAACCGATCGATGCCATGAAGCAAAGCTAAATTGTATTTTCACCAGTATTTCATTATATAAACATGAATTATTATCAATCCAGGATAATTTTGTAAGTAAAACAGAAGCAACATTTAAAAACATTACCGGTTCAACAGATCTGATATGGAAAAATAAATATTATCGAACCAATTTAAATATTCACTTTATTTGTATTTTTTTTTAATCTTCAACATTATTGCCAGTTTTGTTAAAAAATGAGACATATCTTTTTGTTCATATGCATATAGATTAAAAGGTTTATAAATTATCTTAACAAATTATTTTCAAAAAAAATTGAATAATTTATTATAATTTTCACGGTTTTTGGAATTGGAGCAGCACGACAAAATATGTAGATGTGGCGCCTAATAACTGGAACATAAAAGAAGATAATATATTTTAAAGACGGAAATATACAAATTTGCAAATATAATGTTAAATAAAAATTACTTACAGAATAAATGAATTCGAAATTAATTGGAAAAAAACCAAATGCAGTAAATGTTAGCTTATTAAAATGTAAATGTAAAACATATGTTTCAATCTGAAATAAAGAAAGTTTAGTTTATACTATTACATGTTTGTAGAATCAATACACAAATTACTTTAGCTGTCATATCTTTGTCAATATGTCGTATAGAGTTCATCAAATCACAAGTCTTGCTAGCCTGAAAATAATACAAATATAGTTCTAATAGGTTGAACAACGTTATAAATACTCCCGCGTGTCTTATTTTCAAATAATTTTAATCAGTTGCATATATTAATGTAGTGGTATTAGGTTTCTTTGCCTACATATATATAATAATAATGGCTAATATTGCTATCGAGATTTCAGCAGTAGTAAATCTTTAAGTTTCAATGTTTTTGAATATATGAATTATATCTGCCCGAATACTTACGCATAATGTTTTTGAATATACGAATTATATCTGTCTGCATGCTAACGCACCATCTCTAAATTCGTTGAACAAACAAATAAGAAGATTTTAAATTTAAATTAATTTACTCCCTGACGAGAACCCTTCATTTTCTAAAGGAATATTTAATCTAGAATTACATATTTTCAGTATTTTTACTTTCTTGTTTGATATAATAAGTAAGGACATAATTTCGTTCGACTTCACCACGATGGTGGCATGAACCAACAACAACATTTATTTGTTTCTTTGTTCGGGTTTTTTAAGCTTATCAACATCTTGTTTGAAGATTATTCATGATGTGTAAATAAAGACGTTTTTCAATATTTTACATGAAATTTCTTAACTCTAGCTAAATTAACGTATGTAACGTTGATGGAGTATCAACTCAAACAAGTTTCAAATTTAACTAACCTGCATTGATATAGATTCGCAATAATGTCCAATATGCAATGGTCCCGTCAACAAATATACAACCATTATTCCTGTCATCATTGCATCCAATCTGAACACATCTGCTTTCAAAAATATTTCAGTCGCGAGATAAATGCAAAATACCATATATAGAAATGTGATTAAACACATATAAAGTAAATATGCAGCATACACTCTATTTATTTTCTTTAAAATTTGACCACTAATATCGTACACCTTCATTATTTCAGCTAAATCACTCAATAATTTATTTGTCGAAATATTTTTATTCGACTTTAAATTCGACGAAATATCATTGATGCTCTTGTTAATGGCACAAAATTTATAGTTTAGATTATGAAGGAAAAATAAAATTTGGTTTTCAATTGTACTATATATCATGGTTGTAAATGTGAATAGTGCTACGTTACAGTATGCTTCTATGGTAAGATAAATTTGTAAAAGGCTTATATCCGTAATTATAATATAACTTAATTTTATAAAATAGATTGCACTTGTTACGCTTTTCGATTTTGCGTAAGTATCGTCAAAATTGTTCAATTGCGTCAAACGTTTACCAATGTTTTGTAATAGAATGAATATTTCCGAGAGCTCATTAGTTCGAATTAAACTATCTAGCATAAATATAACTGTCGAAACATGCATCAAGTAATGTAATACATAATCAAGTATGAGAGTCATATAGCTAACTGAAATATCGTAATATATGAAACCGTTACGAAGCAATTGGTAACACACAAATATGAACCATGTTAACAACCCGACCAACATAACTAGATGGCATATAAAATATTGTCTATTCAACTTTAATGTCCAGACATGATTAACATTTACAAATGTATATGGAGCTAGCACTAGTAATTTGCTTGCGAAGTAAATATTACGAAATCCACAAAATATGTCGTTACTTGACATTTTGACGACAAATATCACTTTTTATTTAAAAAGCAAAATATTTTTTTTATTATATCAAATATATTGAACTTCACTTAGCCTTCCGATTGAAGATACATACATTATAAGTTAACATATTTGTTGTTAATGATGAAAACGTCTCAATAATGCACAATTTTGTTTGTCTCATAACTAATGCAACAGCATTAATCAACTCTTAAACAAATTTAATTAAATTTGCATAACAATAGTTACATAATTATCTTAATCAATTAATTTCCTTAATACAACTATCAAAAAAAAATGTGCATAAGCATTATTGTGAAACATACATATATACATTTAATACATATAATGCGTATATACATACAAGTTATACAATTTCCATTTATAATTGTAATAAAAAAAATGTTTTATTGTTCTTAAGTACATTCAAATAGTTCTGACTATTACAGAGGTTAAATCTCTACTACTAACTAAAAGTATAATATTTCTATTTGTTAAATCAGAATAGTATTTTCTTATCGTTAAACATGGTCTCTACAAGTGTTTTAACATGAGAGTATCATGTTTGGAATACTGCTATGTCGGCGGTTACGTAGAAGTGACGTTGACCTAACTCCTCCATCCTTAGAATGAAGCTTCATCGGGGAGATTCAATCTGGGTTGCGGGGTTGGAATCGGTGTTTCCAGTTCTGTAGATTTTTCTTTTCTTGATTTATGGACTTTTCTTCTTACGTATAATACGGATAGAATAATTCCTGTAATTATTATAATGACATATAATATAATGATATTATAATTATTGTTGTTATTTTTGAACGGTTCGATGTCTTGATATTTATTGATCGGCAACTTGAGTTCTTGAATTGTGTTCAGTTCGATAGAGATTTTCGGTATTTTTGTTGTATCGATTTGAATTTTGAAGTCTTCCATTATGATTGGTTTTCCGTAGGTTTTGTCTTGGAATGTTAATATCTGATTTTGAAATGTTAATTGACATTCGTCTTCTTTGATGAGGAAGATTCCGTCTAATGGTTTTATTTCTTCACCATGTTTACAATTTAGGCGAATATTTTCTGGCATTGGAAGTACGGCGAGATATTGATTAATTTCGTCAATTATTTCTATGTGGTTCTTTAGAATGAATAGTTTGACATATTGGCAATTTTTATTGTCATTTTTTAGAATAATATTTCTTTCACATGTGTCATCATTCATTGCGTTTATTTTGTTTGAACATTGATAATTAGTGCCTTTTATACATGCGGCGTTCAGAGATTTGATTTGATTGTTATTTGTTTTTATAAAGTAGTCTTTACTAGGAATGATAGTTAAGTATTCAGACTGATATTTTGTGGGGATGGACACAAGGTGGTAGAGTTGAAAATCAGTTTCATAATTAATTGGTATCTCTAAAAAATAAATTATTTTATCTGATTCGATTTCGCAGTTAACAGTGATTAATTTTTCAAGTTCGTACATATTTTCAAGGGTTGGTTCTACAGGGAATTCGTTTTTGTAATGTTTATAAATTCTGTTTAATTCTTCATAAAGGTCGTGAGTTTTAATTATGCTTGGGTGGAGAACGTGTAATTTGCAAAAAGTCAGAGAGTTTTCTATATCTTGTAATATGTTTAAGATTATATTAAATAGTGTAGATAGTTGGTTATAAATATCTTTTGCGAATAGAATATCTTGCATTTTAATTTCATTCTTCACGAATTGTGCTAGTTGCATAATTCTTGATTTTAGAACAAGTTCATTGTGTCTAATTGTTTCTATGGTCTGGTTGAATTCGTTGATTAATTTATTGTTAGTGGTATATTGATATTTTAACTGGTCATTTATTTTATGTTGATTCTTTTGTAGTTGGTATAAAATGTTGTCGTATCTTTTCTCGTCTTCGGCGTCTAGATTGCCGGTGATAGCTTTAATTATGGATCCTAATCCGTTTACTAGGCCTCTTTTATTTCTATGTTTTTTCGAATGGGTCGTTATATGATTTATTTTGTTACTGATTGAGTATATAACGTATTTAATTATTTTGTCGTTGTTTTGCAGTTCTCTTTGAATAGTTTGGTTGTTGGCGGTTGCTAGTTTGAGGTTATTGTATTGGTCATTTAAGTTATTGTATTCTTTAAATAATATTTGTAAGTCATAAAAATGAAGAAACATATGTTTTGTTCTTTGTAATTTGGCAGGTCCTAGTTTAATTGTCAATAGTCCAGGGTTGTGTGTAATGTTCCTGATACTTATTCCGTAGATGTGGATGGAATAGAGGGATCTGTAAAAGTTGAAGTTTTGTGAGCAGTTTTTCTGGGTCTTTTTATATTAGATAAGTGTATTTTAGATTGTTTTTTACTTTTAGGGTCTGTTTCTATAATTGCGATTTTTAATTTCAAATTTAACTTTTTTATTTTTTCTTTTCTAAATTTTTCGTTTTTCGTTTTGTTAACTTTTTGTTTATTTTGTACATAAACGGTTTCCGGTATTTCTAATAAATTTTCCCGATTTTCATTTAGTTTATTTATTATTTTAGTTTTCCTGTTTTGTAGCTGTTCGTTAATATTTTGGTACATTATTTTCGTTTTTTCTTTATGATTTTGTATGTAGTCTTGCGTGGCTTGTTTTTCTAATTCTACATTGAGTGGTGAATTTGTGTCTAAATGTCCTGTGATTATTTCGATAGGCTTTAAGTTTGTGGACGTATGATTGGTATTATTATATGCTAATAATGCATAGTAAATCTTATTTTTTATTGGTTCACTTTTAAATTTATCCTGCACATTAAATAAACGGATGTGTTCAATTAATGTGGAGTGAAACCTTTCTACAACTCCATTTGAGTCGGGGTGTTGTGAGCAAGTAAAGTGTATGTCAATTTTATGTAAATTTAATAGTTCCTTTATTATAATATTTTTAAATTCTAAGCCGTTATCTGAGATTATTGATTTTGGTATTCCATGGTGTGAGAAATATTTCATTAGCTTGTTTGTTATTTCTAAAGCGTTTGTAGATTCAACTTTATATGCTTGAGCATATTTTGAGAAAGCATCGACTATTGTTAGGAATTTACACTTTTCTAATGTTAAACTATCGATGTGAATTATTTCGAATGGTTTTTTGGGGGTTGGTGTTATATTAAATTTTGGTTTTAACGGGTTGCGTTCATATTTGGCTGCTAAACATATTTCGCACTGATTAATGTAATCTGTGATAGTTTTATGTTGATTTGGCCAGTAATATAATTTTTTAATCTGAAAATACGATTCGCGTGTGCCACGGTGGTTAGTTTTTCCTTCGTGGTAGTTTTTTATTGTGTTTAATATTTCGTCTTCTGCTTCTACGTCTATCAGTTTATTAGTACATTTAATAAATTTAATTTCGGAATTTTTAAAATGGCTTTGTAAGACGTTACTTAGTTTTTCATAAACTGGTTGTTCAAAGTATAAATAATATTTTACTTTCGGTATGATATATTCCTTTATAAATTCAATGGCGTCTTTTTCGAATTCATTTTGAGATAATTGAATGTGTATTCTTACTTTATCAGCGTGTAATTTGGAGATATTTGGCTTTGAGGGTGAATGTAATACTTCGGTAATTATTATTTGATTTTTGCCTATATTTACGGGTGTTTCACTGACAGGTATTCCAATTATAGGGTCTTCTGAATTTGAGTGAACAGTGTTATCTGTGTCTGATTTATGTGAGTTATCTGGTTCAACAATCATGGATTGTGATTCGTTTGCTGGTCGGAAAGTGTCATTGAAATTTTGCATATAATTAAAGAAGTTGTCTGTGCCTTGGTCTGTCGAATTAACATTTATTTCAATTCGAGAAAGTGCATCCGCGTTTTTTTTAAAATACCCTTTTTATATACAATTTCAAAATCAAATTCTTCCAATTTGAGCCGCCATCTTACTAATTTAGAATTTGGTTCTTTAAGAGAGAATAACCATTGCAAAGGTTTGTGGTCTGTTATAATTTTGAATTTTCTGCCGAAAAGGTATGGCCTAAAGTATTTGGTTGCCCATACTATTGCGAGTAACTCTTTTTCTATGGTAGAATAGTTTTGTTCTGAATCATTTAAGGTTCTGCTGGAGTAGGCAATGGGTAAATCGGATCCGATTTTTCCTTGCGATAATATGGCACCAATTGCAAAGTTGCTTGCGTCTGTTGTTAAGTTAAAGGGTTGATAAAAGTCAGGGTATTGTAATATTGGTTCGTTTATAAGAAGGTTTTTACAAATATTAAAACAGTTTACGTAATCAGGATCGTTTGGTTTTATGTCAACATTTTTCTTTAAACACTTAGTCATTGGTTTGGTTATTTTCGCGAAGTCTTTGATAAATTTTCTATAATAACCTAATAGTGCTAAAAATCCTTTGATTTGTTTTGTCGTTTTCGGGAGAGGATAATTTTTTATGGCTTTAATTTTGTCAGGGTTAGGCTTTACGCCTTCCGGTGTTACGATATGGCCAAGATATGCAACTTCTTTACGAAGGAACTCTGATTTATCGAGCTGAATTTTTAAATTTGCCTTTTTTAATCTATCAAATACATTTTTTAAACGGTCTATGTGTTCTTGGAGACTAGTGCTAAATATTATGACATCATCGAGGTAAACAAGACAGATTTCGTTTTGTAATCCTTTTAAAACATTATCCATAACACGTTGAAATGTTGCGGGCGCGTTTTTAAGACCGAATGGCATTCGCGAGAATTCGCAATGATCGTTCTCTGTATTAAACGCAGTTTTTGGGATATCGTCTTTGTTCATCTCAAATCCGGATGCTAGGTTGAGAGTAGTAAAATAGTGACATCTACCGAGTTGGTCTAATAGTTCGTTTATATTTGGTATAGGATATTTATCGTCTATTGTTTTCTCGTTTAATTTCCTATAGTCTATTACTATTCTCCACTTTTTCTCGCCTGATGCGTCTAGTTTTCTTGGTGCGATCCAAACGGGGGATGACCAGGGTGAATGAGAGGGTCTAATAATTTTTTGGTCTAACATTTTCTGTGATCTGTGTTCGAACTTCTTTTCTATGAATCTCGGGGTATCGGTATGTTTTGCTATAGATCGGTATTTCATCTTTTGTGCGAATATGGTGTTTAATTTCGTTAGTAAAAGTCAATGGCTTGTCTTTTGAATGAAAAATATCAGTGAATTGATTTATTAATTTAGTTATAGCTATTTTTTCCTCCTTGTTCATGTGATCGGTACGAATTTGAGATATGTCGAAGTTAAAGTTTTGTTTTTTGTTTTTAAAATTTTCGGTGTCTATTTCGTAGTTGTTTAGGGGTTGACCACGTATAGGGTTTACTGAACATATAATTTGTTCATAATCGTATGGGTTGATAAGTGGGTAAACAATTTTGTGATTTTGAACATTAGCTAATCCTTCGGGAATTACTAGATTATTAATATGGGTTTCTGGAATAAATGCTTCGCCATTTTTAATGTTTTTCACATAGAATTTTGATAATTTTTCAGTTTTGGGTGGTACTGTGGTGTAATGTGAATATGGTTGTATTTTATGGTAGTGTATTTTAATGTCTAATGAAGGGGTGATAATTTTGTCACGTGTTAAATCTATTATTGCTTCTAGGATTTTTAAGTTATCTAAGCCAAGTAAAATATCGAATTGATTATGGAAGTTGAATAAATGATATTTTAATATAACATTTTGTTTTTTAAATAATTTTGAGCACGGTACAAAAATGCTAAATTTTTCAATGGATGTACCGTGTGCGGATGTGATTTTAAATGGGTCTTTCTTAATTTGGTTTTTAAAATACTTTTCTGCAATTTCGGGTTTCATGAACGAACGTGTGCTACCTGTCTCAATTAGTGCTTTTAAATTGTGTTCTGGAAATATTAGAAAGGGTAATTCGATTCGTTATGTGTTAAATTCATAATTTCTATTCTGTTTCCGAGGCTATTGTCTCTAAAAAACAATCAGAGTCGATTTTTTCATAATCTTCCGGGATTTGGTCTATTTCACAAATTGTAACGTTAGTATCATCGGAATATTGTTCGTTATCGGGTATGTCGTAAATTTCTGTATTAAAAAGTTCTTCGGAAATATAATTTGGTGGTTTAGATTGCTGTTGTCTATACGCATATTGTTGCGGACGAGGTGTGGTGTTTGTATATGATGGTCCAGGTTTGGATGTAAATGTTTGTTTAGTACAAATACTCATAGGTGTTGGTTTGTTAAATTGACGATTTTGATTTGGGTTAAAAACGTTAATTTTGTTTGTTTGTGGTGATGAGGTTTTGTTAAAGGTGTTAGATAAGTTTGGTCGATATGTTAGTTGAGAATTTGTTGTATTCGGTTTATATTGAAAAGGTTTCGTATTTATATAATTAAGATGTTGTCTCTGTTTCATATTATTATAATTTGAATGTTTCTTTGTTTGAGTTTCCAATTGGAAATCATTGGTAAGCATGTTAAGTGCAGTACTTAGATCAGTGGGGTTCTTAGTGCGCATAAAAGTTCCTAAGGGTTCTTTAAGACCTCTCAATAATATTCTTAACGCGTATGTTCTGAAATATTGAATAAGGATGGTCGCTTCACTAGTTTTTATATGTGTACTAAGATATGATGCTTGAAGATTTAATAAATCTTGTATTTTGTCATAGAATTCGAATGCGGTTTCGTTTCCTTGTTTTAATTCTGTCATTTCAATGTTGAGGGTATAACAGTCCCTTTTATCTGCGTACGTATTGAGTAGCGCATTTTTAATATCTAACCATCGAGTAATTGTGCAACTAGCTATATTAATCGCGGCTTGACCTTTTATTTTTGCAAGAATGCTTGACATAAGATATTCATTTTGAAAATCATTTGTGTCTGTGATATTATAGAATTTATTCACTAACTTTTCACAAATTTCAATGAACCGTGGAAGAAGTTTAGTGTCTCCATAAATATCTGGGATCATTTCTAAGTAATCCTTTTTAAGTATAGGTACTGCCATTTCGACTAGATTTAAATTTCTGATTTGAGCAATTAAATCTGAACTGATTGGAGTAACAATTGTAGGGGTAGATGGGGGTGAGTCAGAGAATTTATCTGAATCCGTATCAGTTTCTATTTGACGCGTATCTCTGAAGGACATATGTACTTACAGCAATAATATCAAGATCGACTTGTCCATTGGCATCTACCGACGGGTCAGCGTGGCAGGAATTGAGAACGATGACTTGGTGGTCTTTTGTTTTCGTACGATGTGCGCTCGTAGATTGTGAGATACCCGATGTCTTGTTCTTGGACTTGAAGTTCTTGTTCGATTCTCAATTAATCGTAGACACGAAACAAAAATAACACAATGCTTTACGTTGTCGAACGATAAAAGTTTGTTTTTAAAACTTTTAATTTTTTTCACTATGTATTTCGTTTGAGAATCCTACCGACTGCGCCAGTTATACAATTTCCATTTATAATTGTAATAAAAAAAATGTTTTATTGTTCTTAAGTACATTCAAATAGTTCTGACTATTACAGAGGTTAAATCTCTACTACTAACTAAAAGAATAATATTTCTATTTGTTAAATCAGAATGATTACATAGTATTTTCTTATCGTTAAACATGGTCTCTACAAGTGTTTTAACATGAGAGTATCATGTTTTGAATACTGATATGTCGGCGGTTACGTAGAAGTGACGTTGACCTAACTTACATATATGCTTATTTTACCAAAATATCTAATATAATTTAAAATACTGAAAATGTCCATAAATATAGTTTGTGTAGTTATTTTCGAAATTGATCTTATAATTTATATAAATATATTTACATAGAAGGGGTGGGCGGGTATAGTTACAAAAGATAGATTTCATTTGTTTTTGTTAGTGTTAAGGTTAACTATCTTGATCATAGCATTAACTGTTTGTTATATTTTTGGCTACCTGTGCGACGGCATTCAATTATTTTATTAGTCAATATAAAAATATAATTGTCATTGTATCTGTGTTCGTTAAAATAAAGAACTTTGAAATAGTTTGTAAAAACAGTCTCTTTATTCAACCCTCAATTGCTGGGAACACGCTACATTACCAACAGGTTATGGGCCCAGGATTTTGAGGCAACCCAGAAAATCAGGAAGATTAAAGACGTCAACGAAAATTCGAATATTGAAGGCAGCAGTCAGATATCGTCCATTCTTGTCACGCAAGTCAAAAACCGTATTAGAATAAACAACGATTAAAACTGTAAAGTCTAGTCAGTCAGTCAAGTCATATTGTTGTTTGTTACTATTGAAAGTCAACCTTTGCGAAAATTATGGACACAGTCATAAGTCAATTAGAATCTTTAAACGAATATTCACAAGGAGTTTCGAAATACATCTCGTGGCGTTTCAATATAGCATTAAAAACAAAAGAATTGTATGATGTAGTGACTAGTGTTACACCAAAACCAGCAGAGGAAGCTAATGTCAAAGCTTGGTTAAAACGAAATTTAGAAGCACAGTCTCTGATAGGATTAAATGTTTGTAGTAGTATAGCAATCAAAATATCTTCTTGTTTAACAGCAAAAGACATGTTAGACAAACTTGTAAGTCTGTATGGAACAAAAACCGAAGTAACTATGGAAACATTACGCAGAAAATTCTTTTACTTTGCATATGATGAGAGCAAATCGGCCACACAGAATTGTTTTGAAATTATACAACTAGGTGAGCAGCTGTCAACCCCAACTGATCCAGTCAGAGAAGCGTGAGAGATAACCAGAATTCTCAGCATTCTACCACCGAAGCTGTCACACTTCCAAACTACCTGGGACAACGTTCCACCAAACGACAAGACAACTGATACACTTGTTCAACGAGTCAAACTTGAGGATGAACGACTAAGAGACACGTCAAGTGATCATGAAGCAAATTCACACAATGCACTCTTCATCAAACAAAATAAAAAGTCAGGCCAACCTGGATAAAGGTAACAACAGAAGTCAGGATATTTCTGCAACCGATGTAAACAGAAGGGACACTACAAACGGGACTGTGAAAACAAGCCATGTGCCAAGTACATTGCTTACTGCAAAACAATGTCTCCATGCAACACGTGTGGGAAAAAGGGACACTTTGCGAAGTAATGCCCTCAACGATGCAAATCATACAAGCCCGAGAGAATGAGCCAGGAAAATCATAAATCAAACCGTCGAGCCCTGATCACCATTGAATTGACAACAGCAGATATAAAGGATATGAAAACAAAAAGCCAAACAAGGGATGTCTGGTATCAAGACTGCGGTGCCACCCAGCACATGACATCTCGACGAGAATGGTTCTCTCAACTAGTGGAGCTGGATGAAACTCTGAGCATCTCAATCGGTGATGTAACGATCCTAGATGGCCTATGAGTTGGAACCGTGAAGCTGGAAGCTTTCAATGGCCAGATTTGGGAACCAGTCTCACTTGAAGACGTCGCATACGTACCCAAACTTGACTTTAACTTATTTTCATTTGGACAGACATTTACAGCAGACGAACAGTGAATGGCCGGAGTTTAAGACTACAGATGGACAAGTTGCAGTCCTAGCACGACGTGAAAGAAGCCTCTACAGGATGATACAAAGGCGAGAACGTACGGAAACGTGCTTGGCAGCTACGTCAAGCCGATTTTGGCACGAAAGACTCACACACCAAAATATCAAATATGTGTGGAATGCCCTAAGGAGAAGAGGAATTGAATATGTCGACGACTGGAATGATTATGTCTGCGAAGGTTGTATATATGGAAAACAGCATCGGATCTCACATCCTGCGAATCTAAAGACAGCGCAAGCACCACTGGACTTAGTCCACGTAGACATAGGAGAAATGAATATACCGTCGCTAAGAGGATCCAAGTATTTTTTGCCCTTCAAGGACGATCATACTCACTATAGAACAGTACTTCATGAAAACGAAGATGAAGCGGCCAAGAAACTGGCGTACTTCAAATTGGTTGAAAGACAATTTGGCAGGAATATAAAATTTCTGAGGTCCTACAATGGAAAAGAGATAAAAAAAACTCTAACACGCAGAAGCTACTTGAAGAAATGGGAACATTTCACACATTCTCAAATCCATACACTCCGGAACAAAATGGGAGAATTGAGCGTGAGATGAGAATGGTTGTGCAATCTGCACGAGGCTATCAATTATGCAGTATTCACAATAAACCAAACTGGGACAAGTACCGTCGAAGGAAGAAGTTTTGCAGAAATTTGGTTTGGTCGCAAGTTGGAAGTGAATAAGCTACGAATCTTCGGCTGCGAATGTTTTGTATTAACTCCGGAACACAAAAGAAGCAAGTTGGATCCTAAGTCAAAAAACATCTGCAGTGTCATGCACCGTACTTTCTTATACGCATGTGGGTTAAACAATATCGTAGTTACATTATTTTTCTAATTTATAACATTTGTTCTAACCTTTAGATCGCTTCTACGGTAAATATATTTCTTAGAATAAATATAAAATGTCAAACTTCAAATTATTGAAGTCTATTTTGTTAAACAATTGACAGGCGCAAGTGATGCGATTTATGTAAAAATTTATATAATAAGCAGAAATTTATTTTCAAATGTGTACTCTTTTTCGAAAAAGAATACAAACAAAAGTTGTGCTAAATATAAATACCTTTAATATTTGTTCACAAAATTTTTCTGTAACTGTATCCGTTTTTGAGTAATTGCAGAAACTGCAAAAAATGACTAGAGTAAACAGGCACTTCCGCATTGACTATTTTTTCAAAAATAAAAGGTGCAGGAATATGCAACTCTTAAGTTTAAAGTTTCATAATTTTAGCTTTAACCGTTTAGGCTGTAGAGAACATACACACACACACACACACACACACACAGACGTCATTCCAAAAATAGTTGGAATCGATGCAGGGAAGATTAAAACGTATATTTCCGTTAAAATCTCGAGATCGAAATTTTTCATGATTACAATACTTACGTATACTGCGTATAAGAAAGTAAAAAGGAATATTTATAGGATACGATGTGGACTCGCCATGTTTTAGAATCTATATGCCACAAAAACGCGAAAATATCATCTTCAACGAAAACAAGTATGAAACACGACAGAGAACGGAAATCGAAACTCAAATGTAACGAGATACAACGATTGAAGAATCTCAAGTGCCAGAAGAAGAAAAAGAATCACCACAAAGAAGGTCATCATAGCAGCAGACAACAAGGAGAGCCCTACGAGATCGAACAACCCTGACACGACTAGCCAAATATTCGGACTATATCATGGGATATCTGCGAGGTGGAAACAGCGCCAACACAGTATTGATAGGAGAAGTACAAGATATCTCCGTGACTGATGCATTGAAGGACTCGAAGTGGCATCGTGCAATGAAGGAAGAGTTTAACCCTCTGATTAAAATGAAGACTTGGAAGCTCGTCGACTGTCCAGCAGATGTCAAGCCACTTTCATGCACGTGGGTGCTACGTGAGAAGACAAACGGTAATTTTAAAGCTCGATTGGTGGTCAGTGGATTTGCACAGAAGGAAGGCATTGATTTTTTCGAGACTTTTAGCCATGTAGCTCGTCATGCGTCAATCAGATTACTTCTGAGCTACGCAGCATCGGAGAAGCTCAATCTCGTATCTTTTGATGTCAAAACAGCTTTTTTGCACGGAGACCTAGAAAAGACATGGTGCAACCCGAAGGCTTCGAGGATGGAACAAGACGTGTCACCGAAATGTTGTAACGAGAAAATATCAAATTTGTAACGTAAAAATTTTAATCTTTCGTTTTTCTCGTCTTGTCTATCTCTTAAATCTAATCTTCTCTACATCTTTCGCTTTCTTAATGTTTTCTTTAAAGTTTACTCAGACTTGGCTTAATGGTTAAATTGGTGGATTGTTTCAGGCCCCTTCGACTCGACCACAATTCTATTGTTGACGAGATTTGCTCGCTGACTAGAAAATTGTAGATGGCTCTGACAAGTAACAGGGCTCTGACAGCCAATGATCGAAAAGCGGATCAAAACATAACCTAATTAAACCTATTCTTTAGCTTCATTACGTTATATTTAAAATGCCCAATTGTTGTGCCGCGATCGGGTTTTAAATGATTTAATTACTTCAAAAAAACAGCGATTCCCGTGCCAAGAGCATAAATTAAAAATAATATCAAAAATTATATTTATCTTTCTAAAAATACGTTTAGAGCGTAATTGTGCGTTTTTAAATAAAGAACAAAAGGAAAATTTGCATATAAAAAAATTGGTAAAACATTGCATAAATTAAATATATATAAGAAATAATTTTATGTGTATTGCTTTTTACCCCTACAATTTCCCACTACAAATACCACTAAAATTTATATTTTTACTTTAAAGTTAAATTAATTTGATTCATTAATTCAATTTAAAATAAATAAATATAATCCTTCAAAAATTTTGGAAATACAAATAACAAAACTATAATGCAACTATATTTATAAATTGTCGCAATAAAATATTCGTACCGGTTGGCCATGAACATCATGGACGAGCCCTACTGATTGTCAGTGCATTCTACAACTTTCCAGTCACTATTAGAACTGTCAAAAGCTTGAGTCGGAGGGGCCTGGATTGTTTTCAGCAATTTTAACTAATGGTAACCTCACTGTTAAACATCAACAACCACGTGACTAAGTACGGTTTACATTAGGGAATAATTAATGACATATTTGGATATTTTATTACATTCAATTTAATATAAATAGGATTACAACTGAGTAAACTTCCATATATTCGTTTCCTTTCTTCTATGCTATTTTCTCTCTCTTTTCGCTTTCTTTTGTTGTTAATCAGAGGAATTCTGATGTTTGGAAATTGAGGGATTTTTGATTAGGAGTTGCTAGGGTTTAAAAAAAAAACGAGGCATATTTTTAATAATAACAACAATGAGAGTTTTGAGTTACGGTAAAAGAGTGTTTATTTTCCATTTTACTCAAGTCGAGTTATCCGTAAAGGGATTAAGGAAAGCACCTCTTATTTTCTATCGCGGAGTGTAGTGTTGCGTTGTGCGTAATTTCAGTTTTCCTTCCGGTGGAATACCTGTAAAGGGATTAGTTCGTGGCTCAAATTCTCTGTTGCTGATAATTATCAGCTCTGTGCGACGACAAGCCAACAGTCGTCCTACCAGTTTATCGTCTTCGGTTTTGGTTCGTTTTCTTCGCCCGGAGTACCTGGTCAATAGATTTATCACCCATTCTTCCACGGGAATCGTCGCCGCCCACCATCGAACAAAGGCTAGATGTCCTCTGAACAAAGGAGTGAGAGAGTGGAGTAAACAATATTAGTACTGCCATAGTCTTTTCTTTTCATTTTTAAGCTTGATTTGTTTACACTTAAACAGAGATTAAGATAATAATTATAATTTAATTTATTGATGAGACCATTTGAGATCATGATATTTCTGTAAATATACTTTGTTAGTGCATGTGACTTAGTTTTACAAATGTATATTTAATATATATATTTACGTCTGGATTCTGCGTATTCCTTGAGCGTTTATGCAGACGCTGATTTAAGATGTCCACTGAATGATATCCATTACTTTTATTTTGCGGTAAATTATTATAATTTATATTACGCACTTATAGGCGTATATTTGTTCATATCTTGGGCCGATTCGTATCGCTTTATTTTTTTACCGTGATTTACCTGTCTACGATGAAATGTATGTGTATTATGTGAACCGAGTTGATCAACAAGGGCTATAAAACGTAGGAAATTGTTCTTACCGGGTAAAGTGAAGCGGCACAAGAATTATCGTCTTTATTTTAGTACGGACATCCGCGTGTGTCACGTCTGTAGATTCACCTCACGGATACGGAATTCACACAACGACCAAATTAAAAATTGTTAATAATCACTGTTACCTTAAGAGTTTAACGAACATTGTACCGTTATATTTACATGTTGCAAATAATAAATCCAGCATTTCAACTTTATTGGCTTCCTTGTTCGTTTCAACCAATCTTTCCTTCAGCAGTTTGTGACGCCATTTTAGGAAAGAGAACCGTTGATTATATAACGTGTATTTGGGGGAAAACAACGTTTGTTAATCGTACCAATACTATGGAATCCTAGCACTATATTTAAATCGCGTGGCGCCCATGAAAAATATTCTTTTATTTTAATTTTGAACCACCCCTTCTTCAATGAGAAGCCGGCACCCTCAGCTTGACCGAGGATTTTTGGTTACGGTGTCGATAGGCACGTAACAATTTTTTTTGATAATATTGGATTGGTTAACACCGATGATGACCCGTGCATCTACAACAATCACGACAAGAGTATCCTACTGTCACTCTTCGTCGATGACGGACTCATCATTGGTATAAACAAGGAACAAATTTGAAAATTTCTGGAGGAGATTAATCAACATTTTCAAATAACCTACGACCGAGAGGTTAAGAAGAAGATATCATATCTTGGCATGCAACTGACGATCAACGATCAAGAAATCTTCAAATTTCAGTCGAAGTACACGCAGAAGAAAATCAGCAAAATGAACTTCGAGGACTGCAATGCAGCTTCGACACCAATTGAGAAAGGAATGGTCACGGATCAGCGGAAATTTAAAGACGATACCCCTGTGCCAGCCGGTACACCGTATCGAGAGGCTATCGGATGTCTCCTCTACCTTGCAACAATAACGCGACCAGACATCAGCTACGCCGTCAATTATTTGAGTCATCACTGCTCAAAACCGATGGCAAGTCATTGGAAAATGGTAAAGCGCATATTCCAGTACCTGAGAGGAACGGTAAATTTAGGAATCAGTTTTGGAGGAGATGAAGAAATCGAACATACACGGACTCACATTTTGGCGAAGATCCCGAATCCATGAAGCCAACAAGTAGAGTTCTCATTATGAGAGGAGGTTCTCTTGTATGGTATTCACAAAAGCAACACCTTGTAGCCACCTCCACAGCTGAAGCTGAGTACCGAGCCGCAGTATCAGCCATCGATGATATCAGTTGGCTGAAGAGACTTGCTGAAAACGGAGGAACCAATTACTCTGTTTGTAGATAATCAATCAGCAATACATATGCTAAAAAAGTCACACGAAGGAAAGATAAACAAAGTTAAGAAGCATATAGAAATCCCTCGGAAACACATAAAGCAACATATTGGCAAATCTGTATCACTCTGTCACGTCAACAGTGCCAATCAAATTGCTGACATACTTACAAAACCGCTAGGTAAACAAATTTCTGTAAACCTGCGAAACAAGATAGCTAAGGAGGAGTGTTGAAGTTCACTATCTTGATCATAGAATTAATTGGTTGTTATATTTTTGGCTACCTGTACGACGGCATTCAATTATTTTATCTCTCAATATAATAATATAATTGTCAATTGTATCTGTGTAAGTCGAGTGTAACTTCCTGTTCGTTAAAATAAAGAACTTTGAAATAGTTTGTAAAAACAGTCTCTTTATTCAACCCTCAATTGTTGGGAATACGCTACATTACCAACAGTTAGTTATTTTAATATTTTTAAATCTTCAACTTTATTTCCTATTGTGTTAAGCAATGAGACATATTGTTTTGATTTTATGTATATAGATCATATGAAATATAAATTTAGTTGACAAAATATGTTGGAAACAAAAATTGCATAATTTATGATAATATTCACGGTTTTTGGAATTGAAGCAACACGACAAAATAAGTAGATATAGCACCTAATAGCTGAAACAAAAAGAAAAAAATTATTTTAATAACGAAAATGTACAAATTTGTAGATAGAATATTTATTGCAAATTACTTACAGAATAAATGAATTCAAAGTTAATTGGAAATAAACCAAATGCAGTAAATGTTAGCTTATTAAAATGTAAATGTAAAACATATGTTTCAATCTGAAACAAAGAAAGTTTAGTTTATACTATTACATATTTGTAGCATCAATACACTAATTACTTTAGCTGTCACATCTTTGTCAATATGTCGTATAGAATTCATCAAATCGCAAGTCTTGCTAGCCTGAAAATAAAACAAAAATAGTACATGACATTTTATATACTCTTGCGTGTCTCATATTCTAATAATTTTAACCAGTGGCACATGTTAATGCTATGGTATTAGGTCTCTTTGCCTACATATATAATAATAATGGCATATGTTTCTATCAAGATTTAAACAGAAATAAATCTTTCAATTTCATGTTTTTGATTATGTTAATTATGTATTCCCGTATCCTAACGCATTATCTTTTACTTCGTTGAACGAACAAATAAGATTGTTTTAATTTAAAATTAATTTACTCCCTGACGAGAAACCTTCATTTTCTATAAGAATATTTTATCCAGAATTACATATTTTCGGAAATTTTACTTTCTTATTTGATATAATAAGTAAGTAGCGACATAATTTCGTTTCGATCTCACCACGATAGCGGCACGAAACCAACAACATTGCTATTTGTGTCTTTGTTTAGATTTCTAAATCAAATCAACCTCTGGTTCTTAGTTCTGTCACAATTTTGATATAAAATCTCAAAACTAGAATATCGAACTTTTTCTTAGAAGTATAATAACATATAATAACATTATTTATGAATTTTGGAAATTTGATTGATATTTTGTTATTCTTTTAACATTTTTATACGAAGTGCAATGTAATCATTGTAATCATGATAATAATATCTCTCGAGATTTTAATGGAGATATACTTTTGAACTTCCCTGGCCCGATTCTTACTATTCTTCAAAATGACGTCTGTGTGTGCGGTAAAAGAATATTCAAATAGAAAGTCCATGTTTATTCTAATAAATGTTTGCTGTTTCTGCCATAACTCAAAAATTGCTGCTCTCACAGCAAAATTAGAAATTAAAATAATTAAATACTTGGACATCCTTTCAAAAAAGGCATCAGTTGTTAGAAAATGGTAATTGCAATTTGCTCTTATTTTACTTATTTTGAAATAAATCGTATTAAATGGTTTACCAAAAACATAGAATCAAATATATTTAATTTTGCATTTTACATCTATTGTTAGAAATACATTTATTGAAGAAGAGTTCAAAGGTTAGTAAAATGTAATAGGTTAGTAAAATATTTTTTTTTATATATTTTAGTTTATTTTAAAAAATATATCTTCTTGATATTTGCTACTTTGTTAAATAGCAAGAAAATTATATTGCAAGTTAATATCTAACAGTTCTTTGGCTATTCCTTTAACTATTGAAGATGACTCATGATGTGAAAATAAAGTTGTTCCAAATTTCCAAAGGAAATTTCATATCCCTAGCTAAATTAATTATATACTCCATCAACGACCAACTCAAACAAGTTTTAAATTTAACTAACCTGCATTGATATAGTTTCACAATAATGTCCAATATACAATGGTGCTGCCAACAAATAAACAACCATTGTTCCCGTCATTATTGCGTCCCATCTCAACACATCTGCTTTTGAAAATATTTCAGTCGCGAGATAAATACAAAATACCATATACAGAAATGTGATTAAACACATATAAAGTACATATGCTGCATACACTCCATTTACTTTATTCCAAATTTGAACACAAGTATCGTACACTTTCATTAATTCAGCTAAATCACACAATAATTTATTAGTCGAAATGTTTTTATTCAACTTGTAATTCGACGAAATATCAATGATGCTCTTGTTAATAGCGCTAAATTTATAGTTAAGATTGTGAAGACAAAATAGAATTTGGTTCTCAATTGTACTATCTACCATAGCAGTAAATGAAAATAGAGCTACGTTATAGTATGCTTCCATAGTATGATAAATTTGTAAGACGCTTATATCCATAATTACAATATAAGTGAATTTTATAAAATAGATTGCACTTGTTAAGCTTTTCGTCTTTGCGTAAGTATCGTCGAAATTGTTCAATTGCGTCAAACATTTTCCAACGTTCTGTAAGAGAATGAAAATTTCCGAGATATCATTAGTTCGAATTAAACTATCTAATATAAATATTACTGTCGAAACATGCATCAAGTAATGAAAAACATAATCAAGCATACGAGTCATATTGCTAACTAAAATATCATAATATATTAAACCGTTACGAAGCAATTGATAACACAGTAATATGAACCATGTTAACAAACCGACCAACATTACTAGATGGCATATAAAATATTGTCTATTCAACCTTAATGTCCAAACATGATTAACATTGACAAATGTATATGGTGCTAGCACTAGTATTTTACTTGCGAAGTAAATATTACGAAATCCCCAAAATATGTCATTACTCGACATTTTTAAAACTTTAACTATTGTTTTCAAAAGAAAAATTAGTTTTTCAATTCTATCAAACGTATTAAACCTGACTAAGCCTCTTTATTGAAAAATATATATTACAAGTTAATATATTTTCTGTTAATGATCAAAACCTATTAATAATGCACAACTTTGTCTGTCTCATAACTAATGTAATAACATTGATCAACTCTTACACAAATTTAATTAAATTTGCCTCACAATAGTTATATTATATCAACAACTTATCTTAATCAGTTAATTTCCTTAATATAATTATTAAAAAAAAATGTGCATAAGCATTATTGTGAAGAAATAGACTAAGAAATTCTGTTATAATAATATGTAGGCGAGGTCTGTGGATCAACACCAGACAACTGCTGGTTGAGGTTAAGTATATAAACTCAACCTCTGCTAGTAGACGTGCACACATAAATCAAATTCCTATTTTGCTAATTCGAGAACTCTTATTACCGTAAAATTGAACTAACCTGTATTGATATAGATTCACCATAATATCCAATATGTATTGGTCCCGTCATTATATATAAAATCAATAATGCAGAAAAAAAACCAATCAATTGGTAAAAATCACGGTTAGTATTTACTTGACTTGAAAGATAAAAAGCATACACCATATACAGAAATGCGTTAAAAAACATGAAAAATAAATATATAGCGTACACTGCATTTATAGTTTCACTAATTTTTAAGCAATTCTCGCGCATCTTCACTAACCTAGCTAAATCAACAAATAATTTGTCGGTTGAATTGTTTCTAACTAGCTTATATTTCAATGAAATATCACTGATACTATCGTTAATAGCGGATAATTTGTAGTTAAGATTATGTAAAAAAAATAGAATTTGGTTTTCTTTTGTATTTATTATCATGGATGTGAGTGAGAATAGACTCATGTTCATGGACTCCTCAAATGAGTGAAATAGTATTAAACCATATAGAAATAAAAATAAAATATAAGTAAATTTAAAAAAATACGTGATTCTGGTTGCGTTTTTTGTTTTTACATAAGTATCGTCAAAATTGTTCAATTTACTTAAACCTTTTCCAACGTTTTGTAACTGAATTACAATTTCTGAGAGATCATTTGTGCGTATCACACTTTCTAACATAAATATAATACTAAAAATATAAATAAAACAATGGTACGCAAAATCAATCCTACGACTCATATAATCAATTAAATCACCGTAATTTAATAAACCTTTAGAAAGCAATTGACTGCACATTAGTATGTAACATGTTAATACAACAAATAAATAACCAAAATTAAGTTTATAATAGTTTTGATCCAATTCCAATGTCCACATTTGATTACTTTTAACGAAGGTATACGGCGCTAGAGCCAATATTTTACTGGTATAGTAAATATGGCGGAACCCCGAAAAAATATCGTCATTTGGCATAATTATAATACGTTAAACACACTATTTGAGCGTTACTAAAATGTTTTATCAATGCTTATTCATTCTATCACTTAATTGAAATTGCATTAAATATATATAAAATTTCAAATTACTACCAATTTAATTAATTTTATATCAAGAGAGTAATTTTACTTATTTTATCAAGAACGCATATTAATTAATTAAATTTCATAAAAATACAAACACAAATAGATGTCATTCTAAAAATTCCAGAATGGCAAAACACTTATTATCTTTAAAATTTTAACATGGATCTTTCAAGATGACAATACTTTTAATATGCACTGAACTTTCTTATGCGCATTTCGGTTAGATCATATTTAGACTATTTTTAATAAGAACAAATTTCAATAACCATTTTCTTGTTTCAGGTAACTTTTTTGAAAAAATATTTCAAACAAAAGTTATGCAAATTATTAATATCTTTAATTTTTATCCTAACATTTTTCTGTAATTTTAACCATTTTGGAGTAATTGCAGAAAACGCAAAATATTACTAGAGTAAACATGCACTTCCGGTTTGAATATTGTTTTCAGAAATAAAAGGTTTTCATGCCAGACGTATACAAATCTTAAGTTTGAAGTTTCATAATTTTAACTTTAGCCGTTTGGGCTATACAGCGCTCACAGACAAACAGACACACACAGACACACACAAACATACACAGACACAGAGAGAGAGAGGGAGAGAGAGAGAGAGACGTACGTCACTCAAAAAATAATCGCAATCGATTCAGGGAAGGTTAAAACGTATATTTCCGTCAAAATCTCGAGATCGAAATTTTTCTTGATTACAATACTTATATACTGCGTATAAGAAAGTAAAAATTCATATTACTTACACATACTTCAAGTAATACATCGAAAAAATTTTCGAATTCTTAACCAATCACATCAAGAGAACCATAAAGCAGTGAACTTACGCATAATTCAAATATTCCAACAACTATATATGCAACGACAACTTCATTCGCTGAGGACACTGGAATACAAATTTCAAACAAAAATTCTTTAAGTGCATCAGTAAGGCTACGCAAACTTTTCTGTTAAAACAGCAGAAGCAGCAAAAATATGGAATACATTTGGACAAACGACTGAGTTGGCGGAAACATAATCAATATGCGTCTACTTCAAGCAAGAAGGGTAAAGTATCTAACTGGAGAAACCACATAATCAAATATGCGCTTTGGCTTGCACATACGTTTTTTATACGTATTTTGTTTAGATAAGATGGATATTCAAAAAAATATTTTTATTATTTTAATAATATATAATATTTTACGAACCTACCAAACACTTTTTATATACAGCACATTTTGTTATGCAGTTAAATTATTGATACGCAAACTTTGTACGATTTAAGTTAAAATAAATATAATTAAAGGAAATTTTAATAGCCATTTTCTTGTAACCGGTACCTTTTGCACGAAACTATTTTTGTTGTAAGTGCGACCATTATCGAGATATTGTTGAAACCGTTAAACATATTTCGTGTAAACATGCATTTCTTTCCAGTTGGAATTTTGTTTTCGGATATAAAAGATTTTCTTGCTAGACATACAAATTTTTAGTTTCATAATTTTATTTGCGCCGTTTAGGCTGTAGAGAGCACAAACAATATTTCCGTTAATATCTCGAAATCGATTTTTATCATGGTTACAATATTTATACTGTATTTAAAAAAGTTAAAAATACAATTAAACAAAAATTAACAATTATTATATTGAATATAATGCTGATATAGTTATCAGTGGAAAACATACTAACCATTTATAACATAATACTAAAACTAATTTGGTGGTATCTCTAACAATCTTTGGGATCAGTCAGCTTTTACAATATAGAAATAATAATAATAATTTAAAATCGTAGCAAAAGACGTTTGTTATGTGAAAATTCAAGTAATACCAAAACAACATTGTCCGAAAAATGCCGAAGATGAACTTTTCATACGCTGATAGGAATTTAGAACAAAACTTAAATAACATGCATTCATAACTTACCTCACAAGTTACATTTTCAAAGTTACGTTGGAAGTTTAATTGGAAAATACGTGTTCCATAGAGCCAATAATATAAAACATATACAATAAATAAAAATAAGTTTTTAACAACTTGAAAATAATGAACAGGTTATACATATTATATATGGAGACTCCTGTTTTACATCAATTCTGGCAACACATATTTGCACTTGAAATGTATTCTCTACTGATATTTACTTATTGTTTCACAAATATACAATTTTTTATTAGATATTTATACTGTAATGATTCAATCAGCCGTGTATTTGATCAATTACAAATTACAATAGCTTTAGGTCGTAGTTTTACAGCATATAGTTTGCTTCAAATTATAGGAGAACGTTTTCGACTTACCAATGACAACTGTTAATCATAAGCAATAAATTTTTATTTGTGATCAAAAATTCTAATAAAAATTAATTCCAACCCTGATAAATATGAGTGTTTAAGGCAATAAATAAATCGAAAACATTGTATGAGCCATGTGTATTCGGAAATTTCCTGTATATCGATTTAGGTAAACGACGACCCTAAGGCTCGAGTCTAAATATAAATAATTTAAATTCCTATTTAACTATAAGTGAATTCTCATAGCCGTGAAAGTGAACTAACCTGTATTGATATAGCTTCACAATAATATCCAATATGTATTGGTGCCACTATTACATATATTATAAGTGCTGCAGAATATAACGAATACAATTGGAACACATATTCAGTCCTTATTTGACTTGCAAGATAAATACAATACACCATATATAGAAATGCGTATAAACACATGAAAACTAAATATATAGCGTACACTTTATTTATTTTTTTCCCAATATCTAAACAATCTTTGTGCATTTTCAATAACTGATTTAAATCAACCAATAAATTTTTAGATGAACTTTTTTTAAATAGCTTATATTTATACGAAATATCAATGATAATATCGTTGATAGCAGAAATTTTATAGTTAAGACCATGTAAAAAAAATAGGATTTGGTTTTCTTTAGTATTTATTATCATGGATTTAAGCGAGAAGAGACACATGCTCAGGGCATCATCGAATGAGTGACAATTAATTGAACCAAATGTAGCGACAAATATATTAAAAATTAATTTAAAAAAATATGTGGTTCTGGTTGCATTTTTTGTTTTTATATAAGTATCGTCAAAATTAGTCAACCTTTTTAAACCTTTTCCAACGCTCTGTAACAGAATGAAAATATCCGATAGATCATTTGTGAGTACTAAACTTTCTAATATAAATGTTATAATAAAAATATAAACTAAGCAATGGTAAACATAATCAATTTTACGACTCATATTATTAATTAAGTCACTGTAATATAATAAACCGCTGGAAAGCAATTTACAGCACATAAGTATGTAGCATGTTAATACAACAAATATATAACCTATATTAAATTTATAATTGTTATGTTTCAATTTCAATGTCCAAAAATTATTAGTTTTAGCGAATGTATACGGCGCAAGAGCTAATATTTTACTCGCATAGTAAATATGACGAAACCCCCAAAATATATCGTTATTGGACATTTTCCGTACAAATATTTTTATTATTCAACGACAATATAACACTAAATTGTATTTATACCGCCACATTTGAGTTTGCCTACTTATTCAAGATTATAATCAAAATATTTACTCGTTACCAAATTGTTTTATTAAAGAATAATTCACATAATTGGATTTACATTAAATATATTTAATGCATTAGCATTTCTTAATAATTCAAATGCCTACCATTTTATTTAATTTTGCAAGACATACCATATTAGGAACGCATTTTAATTAATTAAATTTCATAAGAATACACGCACACACACATATCATTCTAAAAATAGTTTGTCTCGATTCTAGGATTGCCAAATGTTTATTTTCGTTATAACAAAGATTTCCTTCATGTTAATAGGAGAGGACGCCAGAAAAATGCATTCGTTTGATTGCCAAGAACATAAAGATATTCCTGAATGTCAAAGGATGTAGGAGAATAAATCAGGAATTTGATTATTTGTGGGAAATATTTTCTAAATCAGAATAATCTATAATTTAATTCATTTTACGTTACTTTGAATACTAAAACGTATTTTACTCATGCACTTACATGCCACCATCCACTTCATATACAATTGACTCTATTAACACAATAGAAATAGCTAATATACTTGGAAAAGCTTAAAATTTTATTGCAGATCAAAATGTAGCACAGCTTCATATCGTACTAACAAAACGAAATACAAACGACTGTTATAAAAATTCATATTAACAGATAAACAATTTTAGTTTAATGTAGTATTAAATAATAATTTAGTCTGCTTAGATGACGTTTGCTTTATAAACATCTTCAGAACTTTAATAACTGTTTTCATGTAATGTTTGATTGATAATTATATATGTTCTGGCGCCTTCTACCCGGTGGTTGCAGTAACAAAATCACCCATGAATATTTAACAAACCTCACCGAAATCAATGCAACAGAAAATTCACAGGAAAGAGCAAAAAACTCTTAAAGCAATAATTTTTCTCCATCAGGTAGGTAACAGTTTTTCTAAAAGTAACAATGATAGAACTGTTTTTTCAGCATATCTTGCAAAAATCATTAAAACTTACCTCAGTTAAATTACATAACAAAGATATTACTAGACTACTAAAATATATATCTAATATATCAACCCAAAAAGGATATCTTCATGCTCGAAATTAAAGCAATAGTTAAGAACAAATACATCAATAAATCACATCTTCAGAGTTTCAATAACTGCTTTGTTGACTATTATGTCTTGGTTACCAAATATGGAGATTAAACCACATTAATCTGACGTTCTCTCTTTTTAACAAATAAAGTATAATATATAGTTACTCATTAACAAACGCGATTGTTATGAAACAAATTACTTATGTTAGTACAAGAATGTACGAAACTATTTGGTGCGAATTGCTTAGCACCAAACTGATCTTTAGCGTATTGCCTCCCACCAAACTGTTATGTGGGATGGGGTTTCTACCCTGGGAAAAATATCTATTTTCTCGGCTAGGAAGACTCTGTTGGTAGAGAGCTCATAGGCACAAGATCAGTGGACTATGAGTAATTAAACCATGTATCAAGTGTAAAATAAACTAATCCAACAATTCGAGTGTAAATTTAACAAATCAAAAAACACCCAACACAACACTATTTTTATTGTAAATGGAACCGTTATCGAGATATTATTGAAACCGTTAATCATGTTTCGAGTAAACATTCACTTCATTCCTGTTTTCAGAAATAAAAGGTTTTCTTGCGAGACATAAAAAATTTTAAGTTCCATAATTTTATTTGCAGCCGTTCAGGCTGTGCAGCGCTGACACACTCAGAAAAACGTCATTCAAAAAGAATATTTCCGTTAAATTCTCGGTCGAAAGTTTTCATGGTTAAAATACTTACTTATACTGCATATAAGAATGTAAAAAAAAACTTTTAAACCAAAAATCCCAATTATTATATTTAATATAAAGCAGATAAAGTAAACATTTATAAAATAAAACTCAAACCAATTTGGTTGCAAGCCTTATAACCTTTGGGTTCAGTTAGATTATCCAACATAAAAACAATAATACTAATTAAAAATGGAAGCAAATGCCTCTTGGTATGTGAAAATTCAAGCAATACACAAACAACCCTGTCCGAAAAATGCCGAGGATGAACTTTTCTTGAGCTGATAAGAATTTAGAACAAAACTGCTACAACATTCATTCATTACTCACCCCACAAGTTAGACTTTCAAAGTTACATTGGAGGTAATTTTGGAAAATATATGTTCCATAGAACCAATAATATAAATCATGTACAACAAATAAAAATAAGTATTTACCAATTTGAAAATGATGAACAAGTTAAACATATGATATATGGATAGTTTTACTTGACCATTACCAAAAGCTTAAGGTCGTCGTGTAGCTAAATTTTACACCATATAGTTTGTTTTGAAATATAGAACGATTTTGACTTACCAATGACAACTGTTAATCATAAGAAATAAAAAAGAATGACTTTGACAATAATTGACTAAGAATTACTATTTGTTTATATAGGCATAAATACATGTAGATACTGATTGAGAAATGATTTTCAAATTAAAACATATGTGTGGTATTAAATCGATTATATTTGAAGAAGGGTCTTAGTAAATAAAACACCAAACGAATTAATATTTGTTTAAGGCGATGTTCCAAATCGATTTTTTTTTGTTCAATAATTTTATTCAAAAACATTTTAAAAATATGGGAAATAAATTTTAAGGTAAATTTTCAAACCGTTTCAGAGATATTTACATTTCCATAAGTATAAACCGGATTATAAATACACTAAAATTAAATTTTAAACACGTTTTTCACGAAACTACATTTTTGAAAACGGTGTGCACTCTAGCTCAAAAGCAATTAAGCTATTGACTCAAATCTTTTTTTATTTTATTAACTTACTTATTACGCGGAACGAAAACTGACATTTTGACATAAATATACATTTGTTCCATTTTTATTCAATCCCAAAGGTCCAATTTTGCGTAAAAAAAATAGGACTTTTCTTAAAGTCAAACTATTTTCTAGATTTTTTTTAATTTTTAACTTTTTATTAGTTTAAGGTCTAGATAATTTTGTTCTTAATAAAAACCCGTTATATTTTTTTGTTTTAGACATCCTGGACTGGCGTTATCGTGCACACCACAAAACATCTCATCTCCGCGGCCGCTACTTTGTCACCTTCTATGTAAGTAACCATGCATAAAAATAAAAAATAAAAATTTCTATCTAATAAAATAAGAAAGAAAAAATTATTAAAATTAGTCATTTATTTGACCAAAAAATTGGAACATCGCCTTAATACATATTGTTGCATATATACGAATGTACGATTTATGCAAATATTAAAAAAATATTTTAATTTTGCAAGTTAAAATACCCATTTATAAATGTGTTCTTATAGTGTTATAAACAAAAATTAAGATTATCTAAGATAATTAAATATAAATAAAATATAGTACAAAACAAATTATAAAAAATAAATAACTCGAAAATATTGTATGAGCCATGAGTATTCAGAAATTTCGTGTATATCGATTTAGGTAAACGACGACCCTAAGGCTTGAGTCTAAATATATATAATTTATAATAAATTCCTATTTTAACTTCCTTTAAATTCCTCATAACCGTCAAATTGAACTAACCTGTATTGATATAGCTTCACAATAATATCCAATAAGTATTGGTGCCACCATTACATATATTATAAGTGTTGCAGAATATAACGAAAACAATTGGAACACATATTCCGTACTTATTTGACTTGTAATATAAATACAATACACCATATATACAAATGTGTTCCAACACATGAAAAATAAATATATAGCGTACACTTCATTTATTTTTTTCCCAGTGTCTAAACAATCTTTGTGCATTTTCAATAACTCAGTTAAATCAAGCAATAATTTTATAGTTGATCTTTCTCTAACTAGCTTATATTTATACGAAATATCAATAATAGTATCGTTAATAGCGGAAACTTTATAGTTAAGATTATGTAAAAAAAATAGGATTTGGTTTTCTTTGGTATTTATTACCATGGATATGAGCAAGAAGAGACACATATTCAAGAACTCATCGAATGAGTGACAATATATTAAACCATATATAACGACCAATAAAATAAAAATAAATTTTACAAAATAAGTGGTTTCGGTTGCGTTTTTTGTTTTTGCATAAGTATCGTCAAAATTATTCAACCTTTTTAAACCTTTTCCAATGCTCTGTAACAGTATGAAAATATCCGATAGATCATTTGTGCGTACCAAACTTTCTAATATAAATATGATAATAAAAATATAAATTAACCAATGGTAAAGATAATCAATTTTACGACTCATGTTATTAATTAAGTTAGTGTAATATGATAAACTGTTGGAAAGCAATTTACAGCACATAAGTATGTAGCACGTTAATACAACAAATATATAACTAATATTTAATTTATAATAGTTTTGTTTTAATTTCAATGTCCAAAAATTATTAGTTCTAGCAAATGTATACGGCGCAAGAGCCAATATTTTACTCGAATAATAAATATGGCGAAATCCCCAAACAATATCGTTATTTGACATTTTTCGTGCAAATATTTCAATTATTCAACGATAATATTACACCAAATGCTGTCTATTTATGCTTTGTCTATTTATTTCACGATTATAATACGTGAATCACAATATTAACTCGTTACTTAAATGCTTTATTAAAGAATAATTCACATAATTGAAATTACATTAAATATATTTAATGCATTAACAATTTTTAATACTTCAAATGCCTACCACTTTAATTTATTTTGCATTACATACCATATTATGAGGGCATTTTAATTAATTGAATATCATAAAAATACACGCACACACAGATGTCATTTTAAAGATAGTTAGGCTCGATTCTGGGATGGCCAAATGTGTATATTTGTTAAAACAAATATTTTCTTCAAGTTAGCAATTCTTCAAATATGAGAGTAAATAGGGGTGGCAGCTGGAAATATGCATTTGTATGATTGCCAAGAAGAATTTAATCTGATGTTTTTTTTTTCACAAATAAAATATAATATTAAGTTACTAAAATTAATTAAGAAAAGATAGTGTACAAACAAAAATTTACTTATGTTATTACAAAATGTAATAATAAACTTTATTGATCGTATTAAATTTTCTTTATTTTTTTCTATTTATATCATCTGCATTAAAAATTAATGTTATGATTTTGCTTAAATATATTGGTATAGAAAATAAACGTAAATATACTTTTGTTTAACAATAATACTTATATTTGAAGTCTAATATATAATATAAATAATATTCATATTCATAGTTTTTGGAATCGCAGTAACAGGACAAATTATTTTGATATAGCGTCTAATAGCTGTAATACATAACAAAAATTATGAATTGACAAAAGCAAATTCCAAGTATTAGTAACGAGTAAACATGCACTTCTTTTCTGTATTCAGAAATAAAAGCTTTTCATGCCAGACATACAAATGTTTCATAATTTTATTTGCAGCCGTTCAGGCCTAAGAGCGCTGACACACACTTAGACAGACGTTGTTCAAAATAAATATTAAAAATAAATATTTTAATTTTTCAAGTGAAAATACCCATTTATAAATGTTTTCTTATACAGTTAAAGACAAAAGTAAAGATTATCTAAAATAATTAAATATAATTATATAAAAATATTGTATGATCCATGAGTAATCAGTCATTTCATGTATACCGATTCAGGTAAACGACGACCTTAAGACTTGAGTCAAAACATATATAATTTAAATTCCTATTTTAACATAATTGAATTGTCATAACCGTAAAATTGAACTAACCTGTATTGATATAGCTTCACAATAATATCCAATATGTATTGGTGCAACCATTACATATATTACCAGTGTTGCAGAATATAACGAATACAATTGGAACAAATATTTAGCACTTATTTGACTTGCAAGATAAATACAATACACTATATATAGTAATGCGTTTAAATACATGAAAACTAAATATATAGCGTACACTTTATTTATTTTTTTCCCAATTTCTAAACATTTTTTGTGCATTTTCAATAACTCAGTTAAATCAAGCAATAATTTTTTAGTTGAACCCTTTTCAAGTTGTTTATAATTATACGAAAAATTAATGATACTATCGTTAATAGCGAAAATTTTATCGTTAAGATTATGTAAGAAAAATAAGATTTGGTTTTCTTTAGTATTTATTATCATGGATTTGAGCGAGAAGAGACACATGTTCAGTGCATCATCGAATGAGTTACAATATATATAACTAAATATAACGGCAAATAAAATAAAAATAGATCTTAAAAAATATGTGTTTCTGGTTGCGTTTTTCGTTTTTATATAAGTATCGTCAAAATTAGTCAACCTTTTCAAACCTTTTCCAACGCTTTGTAACAGAATGAAAATATCGGATAGATCATTTGTGCGTATCAAACATTCTAATATAAATGTCATAATAAAAATATAAACTAAGCAACGGTAAACATAATCAATTTTACGACTCATATTATTAATTAAGTTAGTGTAATATAATAAACCGCTGGAAAGCAATTTACAGCACATAAGTATGTAGCACGTTAATACAACAAATATATATCCTAGATTAAATTTATAATAGTTTTGTTTCAATTTCAATGTCCAAAAATTATTAGTTTTAGCGAATGTATACGGCGCAAGAGCTAATATTTTACTCGCATAGTAAATATGGTGAAACCCCCAAAAAATATCCTTATTTGACATTTTCCGTACAAATATTTCTATTATTCCATAATAATATTACGCTAAACTATATTAAAACCTCCACTTTTGACTTTGTCTACTTATTTCACGATTATGATACGTTATCCATAATATTTACTCGTCACTAAAATGTTTTATTAAAGAATAATGCACATAATTGAAATTACGTTAAATATATTTAATTCATTAACATTTCTTAATAATTCAAATGCCGACCACTTTAATAGAATTACATGACTTACCATATTAAGAAAGCATTTTAATTAATTTTATTTAATAAAAATACACGCTCGCCTAGATGATATTCTAAAAATACTTAAGCTCGATTATGGTATGGCCGAATGTGTATTTTCGCAAAATAAAAGATTTTATTTATTAGCAATACTACAAATACAAAAGTAAATATATTTGCTTGCATTTCGTTTAAAATATAAGCATCTTCAGAGCTTTAATAACTGTTTACATAATATGTTAGGTTTGGGAAGTATGGATATTGATTTATTGATGATTTCATGCTTGCGACTAGCAATCCCTTAAAACAATGTTACAGCATGTTGAATAAACAATTAAATTTATTAATTAAAAATACTATCGCCAATTTGTTCAATACATTATATTTGCTCTGAATAATTAATTTAAATCCAAGCTGGCGCTTTCTACCCGGCGGTTACATTAACAAAAACATCAAACCTCACCGAAAACTATGCAACAGAAAATTCACTGAAAAGACCAAGAAACACTAAAAACAACAATTTTTATCAATCAAGTACATAACATTTTTGCTAAAAGTTACTATGATAGAACTGAGGGTTTTTCAGCATATCTTGCAGATAAATTACAAAACCAAGATATTACCTGACTACCAAAATATGAATCTAATATATCCACCCCAAAAGAATATTGGCATGCTCGAAATAAAAGCAATAACTACGAACAAATACATCAACAAAGCACAAATACAGAATTTCAATAACTGTTGACTATTATGTCTGGGCTACCAAATATGGAGAATAAACCGTTTGAATCTGATGTTTTCTTTATTTTACAAATAAAATATAATACTTAGGTACTAAAAATCATTATCAAAAGCCATCGGTATGAAAATAATTAGTTATTTTAGTACAAAAATGAAATAATAAACATTATGGATCGTATTCAATTTTTTTTATTTCAATCTATTCGTTTCGCCTGCATTACAAATTAATATTTGCTTTTTGCTTACATATATTGGTATAGAAAATAAGCATAAATATCGTTATGTTTAACAATAATGTAGTCTAATATATCATATAAGTAATATTTATATTCATAGTTTTTGAAATTGCAGTAACACGACAAAATATGTTGATATAGCGCCTAATAGCTGTAATAAATAATAAAAATTATGTATTGAAAAAATTAAATGCAAGGTCATAATAACAGTCTAACTTACAGAGTATACGAATGCAAGATTTATTGGAAATAAACTAAATACGGTAAATGCCATTTTATTAAAATGCAAATTAAGAGCATATGTTTCAATCTGAAACAAGAATATACATTGAATATATAATGTAATATTATTTCGAAAATCATCAAATCTATTTCCTTCTCGGAAATATTCAATATGGACTAGTCCTTAAATGTTCTATTATTTAAGTAAATTCAAGGATGCTCCGTTTGGAAGAAACAAATTAAATAGCTATTGTTATTTTAAAATAGATAAAAAATAATCGATTTAATTATACATTATTGAAATATTAACCGTAAATGGAAAACATACTTTGTTAGTTACATCTTTGTCAATGTGTCGTATAGAATTCATCAAATTGCAAGTTTTGTTAGCCTGAAAGAGAAAGACAACTAATAATATTTTAGATTAAAGTATTCTAATTACCTTGCATTTAATTATCTATCCAAATAGTCAAATAGAACGAAATAACAACAACAAAAAATAGTAACAAAACACTACAGCAATTATCAGTAAAAATAAGAAATAGCAGAAAAATAAAAAAATAAATGTTCGTATAACCAAAAATTTCTTCAAAAAGTAGATTATTTGTATATTTTTTCACAGTTAGTTAGAGAGCGAACATAGATCTGATATTACAACGTCAATTTATATTTATATTTTCTAAGGGTGTAGTGTAATTAACATTTTTTATGTTATCAGTTATAAATTGGTATCTCAATTCCTAAATCTTTACTGAATTTGCAAATATTAGCGATTTATTAATATAGTTTTCTCGCCTATTTCGCTTACTTTAATTATTGAACATGTTTGTTTTGCTTCAAAATGAATTGCAGGTCATTGATGACATGAGGATAATGTTTTAATGTTCATGCCCAATGTTTAAATATGCATTTATTCAATACGATTTGTTAAGAAATTTAAATACTTTCCAATGTTGCATTTTTAATCCAGTTGTATAATGCATTGTAATTGGCATTAGCTTGAGTACGTTTCCAAAATCTTAGAACTTGATCTATTATTTTGAGATTCAGATCGTGATGAAGCATCACGTTTTAAATATAGAAATGTGCATTTGCGATGGTAAGCAAAATTTTATTTTGAAACAATTGTTACTTCCAATTATTGCGTGGGTGGAGTGCTAATGCAGCAATCGCGTAGGTCAAAACTGATCTTCAGCAATCGTTTTCGCTGTAGGAAAAGCTATGACCTTTGTCTAACTACCAAATATCACTTGTAAACTTGGCCAGTAGCTTTGTGAATCATATTCACTAGCGTGGGACGATAGTTTCTTATCAAGGATTACTTCACAATATTCTATGTCATAGAGCCATAAAACGGTAGTCCAGAAAAGTAGAGCTAATCGGGTTTGAACGAACATCTGTTAATAAAAAAATCGCTTCACATTTTTTTGCATTTACCTGGATGCTTCAATCATCAATGTAGTTTTCATTTCTACAGTTTTATTTTCGCATATGCTCCACGACTGAGCGAAAACCAGCGTGTCTTCATCATAGAATTTTACGCTTTTTGCCTTCGGAAAAATGAGAGTACAAGGTTACAACACTTTCCTGCGGTCCGCCTGTCGCAGTCCGAAATACGGATCTTTTTTGAGTTGTCTTAGAAATAGCGTGAAGTGTATTTAACTGTGAAATGCATATGCATTAACATGCTAATGATACGTCCCGGAATATTTTATCAATATCTGATATTGTGGGTTCATCGATGGCACGTGTTATGCTTTCCGTAAACTAAGGCATTTAACTCGTAAGGCTGTGCTCGAATCAGAAATTAAACTGTTCGTAGATTGATCTCATGTTCCAGTTAAGAAAAATACTTGACATCTTTGCTCATACCGTTCTTCGAAATAGTTGTTCTTTGTTAAGAAAAAATCTTTAACGATTTGCCTGGTTACGGATCAACAGAAATGTCTGCAAGTTGTTGCCGCTGCAAAGAGTATGCAAGTTTATAATTAGCATTAAAAATCTTGACAGGCAAAACCATTTCCATACGAAGATGACGTCTAAAGGCAGTATTTCCCCTTGAGTCGTCTTATGGAGTGATGCTGCTGCTAATGGTGTCCAGTTAATGAAGAGTTACCTTTAGGAATTAGGAATATGTGAAAGAGCTGTGTGATATTTAATTTGAAGTATTGTTAGGTAGCAATATAATATAATTTTTCTTACTAAACAACCTCAAAATATCTTTTTTCGAAATAATAAAAAATTGCAATTTTTGTATGATTGCGAGAATTAACACATCATATTCAGGATTGCAAGTAAATTATTTAATGCTATAACAACTTAAATATAATCGCATTTTTAATCAACAACATTAACAAATGCAAATATATTTCGCACAAACATATTATTTACCATTAATTTGCTTGCTTACCTAACTCATTATAGTTTCAAAGTAATATCCCAATAGTCGTGGACCCGTTAGTGTATAAAATATCCATATATTTATTGATATTCTATGTATCAAATTGATAAAATCATAGTCCAACGTAGTAATAATATTGTCAAATATTTATCGCCGTAAATAATATAATTAATAAGTGATTTGCAGGTCACAGAAATATAAATTATCAAATATACTATTAGCATAACCAAATGCGTAATGAAGCATGGAATCTTCAATTGAAATGTCCAAATGTTATTTAATTTGACAGCCGAGTAAGGAAAAATTAAAAATATTTTATTTGTATAATATATGATACGATATCCCCAAAATATATCAATGTTTGACATGATTCGTTAAGAGGTGTGAATAGGTATATGAGGATCAACAGATCAAATACTACTTAATGTTATTGCCACTGTATTGGATAAATTGTGCATGTTCTACAAGCATTTATAAATAATCTTTTAATTTAATTAGAAAATTCTATTAGATAGAGTGATGCAAACTTACAAATATAGTATTCAACAACCACTCTAAATTTTTAATAGAAATTGATAAATCCAAATAAGAAAATATTAATGACTATTCCACTCACCTGTCATCTGTCAAAAGTAGACCAATCCAGGATTCTGAATTTTACAGCCAATCAAATGCATTGTAGTGCATATTTTGTACTAGTAACGTTGTGTGTCGACAATTCAGTACAAGTATTTTTAAGTGAATATTTTAAACAAATGAAATGACAATATACGTACAAAAACACTTTTGGCATTGAATTATTTGCAAATAACAGTAGCTGTTTTTCTGGTTGCTATGGTTATGAAAACATAACCCAATAGTATTGCTATTTTTAAATATTTTAAATTAAAAAATAGATTTGATTCATTGAATAGTCCCTCGAATACGATTCGTAGTCAAAGTGAAGTAGATTATTTTTGATGGTGTATTATTCATGTCTCTTGTGCTTTCGAATATCAGTCGCGCTGCGCAATCGTAATATTCATACTAAAGCACAAGAGACTGTTAAAACATGAAGACATTAAATTAGTATAAATTATAATTGTTGAGTAGGTTTTGAATAATGTTTTATAGTATGAATGTTTTTATGTATGTTGTCAGAGAAACTGTAACTAATAATTATATTGTACACACGATAATATTGACAAAATAAAAAAGTTCGTTTTTTGCTTTATTCTGTGATTGAGGTTTATTTACTATTTGAAACCATATTGAGTTTTTATCAAGCTGAATACAAAATCTTCAACATGGTAGCAGAGCGTAGTTCGCTTTGATTGTGTAAATACGCTTGTATGTATCAACAAGGATTGCATATTCTGGCATCTTTTAAACACATTCTTTTTTTCTTGATTCGTACTTGATGTGAATTTTTGCAATAATTTGAGCATGGATTTTCACGGGATTGAAAAGTTACGAGGAGCTGAGAACTGGAACATCTGGAAGTTTGCTGTGAAGAATTTATTGCGTGGAGTTGAAGGAGCTCATGAAGTTTGTATTGGTGAAATAGAAAAACCAATTCAGTTGGCAAAAAATGCTACTGTAGAACAGCAGCAGGAGTACAATGCATTGTATAAAGCATGGGATAAAGCAGAGCGTGCTGCGAGTCAAATTCTAGTCAAAAGTCTAGAATCGAAAGTAATGGCACTCTTGGTCACCTGCGAGTTTGCTAAAGATATGTGGCAAAAACTACATACAGTATTTGAGCAACAAACTAAACAAGCTGCTCATACTGTACAAGCAGAGTTTTTTTTGGATTTAGCATGTCTTCAGGCGAAGATATGGTCTCACATATAGCAAAATTTGAAGGATTAATTTTGCGAATGCAGCAACTTAATGTAAAACCAGATGAGTCTTCACAAATGGTTAAACTATTGGACACGTTACCGGATGAATATGAGAGCCTTCGTCAAGCATGGTGGGCGAGACCTGATGAATTACAAACATTTGCGAATCTCATTGGACTTCTGACATTAGATGAAAAGCGTCGCATGCAACGTACTGCGAAAAAGAAAGAAATGGTAGCATTGGAAGCAGCCAAAGCAAAATTTAAAGGTAGTTGTGGAAATAGTAATACAGCCGGTGGGAATCAAAAAAGTTTCTTTAAAAAACTAAACAAGCTTACAACTGAAAAGTCTCAGGACAAAAAGGCGACATTCAAATGTTATGGTTGCGGTGGTACAGGTCACATTAAACGTAATTGTCCATCTAAACAAAGCAAGTTTCAAAATCATGATAAATCGTCTCATGATAAGAATGAACAGGCTTTTATTAGTGAAGTTATGAATGTTGAAGTAGACAACGATTTGTGGATAGTTGACTCCGGAACAACGGATCATTTAACAAATCGTAGGGAATGGTATTCAACATTTGAACAGTTTTCAACGGAAATAAAAATTCATATAGGCAATAATTCAACAATGAATGCACTAGGAAAAGGAACGATTAGATTTGAAGCTATTGTTGATGGAAGGTAGTTGAAATGTCGTTTGGAAAACGTTTTGTATGTACCTCAAGCTCGTAGAAATTTATTCTCAGTTACATCCGCTCTAGGCAGAGGAATGATGTTCACATCATCAAAAATTGGATGCGAATTCATAAAAGATGAAGTTGTTAGAGCTCGGGGAGTCAGATTCGGTCAACTATTTCGAATGTTGATTCGTGTCAAACAGCCGGAGGAACTATGTGGAAATGAGGTAAATATGATGTCTAATGATACTTTGCAGATTTGGCATGTGCGCTTGGGTCATCAAAATAAACGACATGTTCAAGCAGTAATAAAACAACAAGGAATCGACATAACGAAACATGAAGAGTTTTGTAGGGCATGTGTAGAAGGAAAGCAACACCGTAATACCTTCCAATCTTGTCTTAAACGTGCGAAAGAACCTGGTGAAGTAATACATGCAGATCTCTGTGGACCTATGGAGAGTATGTCACTGGGTGGAGCAAAATACTTCGTCTGTTTCACATGTGATTATTCAAGATTCCGGATAGTATATTTTCTCAAAGAGAAATCGGAAACCTTTGAAAAGATTGCAGAAATGATGATGAGATTATAAAAAATCAGTGTGGACGAAATCTAAAAGCAGTTCAATGTGACGGCGGTTTAGAATTTAATAATGCAAACCTGAAAAATTTATTAAAGTCAACAGGAACGAAGTTGATTATTAGTAATCCATATACACCGGAGCAAAATGGTTGTGCTGAGAGAACAAACCGGACAGTTGTTGATCTAGCTCGCACAATGCTATTAGCATTAGCATTAGCAAATTCCAAATATTTGTGTGCAGAAGCGATAAACACCGCTGTATATGTACTCAATCGTACAGGACCAAGTAGTATTGATGGACAAACGCCATATGAACTTTTCTCGGGTAAGAAAACATATTTAAAAAACTTTCATGTTTTCGGAACTGAGTGCCATGTTCATGTACCAGCTGTACAGAAGAAGAAATGGGATGCATAAGGAAAACGTGGTGTTTTTGTTGGATATTCGGATGATATAGATGGATACCGTATATGGATCAAACCAGGAAATCAAATCATTCGTAGCAGAAACGTTGTATTTGATCCAGAAATCACTGGCAAAACGATAGCGTTGATTCCTACTGAAGCCAAGGATAGAGGTGATATTGATGATGAGCGAAACAAAGTGGAAATTGGAAAAAGTGATGAAACATACCGGTCACAAGATAATTTTTTGGATGGTGATGAAATTAAATCCGCAATTGAGGACACTGAATCATCAGATAAACGGCTAAGAAATCGAAAAAATATTAAGGCACCTGAACGATTGGTTGAGATTACGTTGGCTGAGATTGATGAACCTAATGATTATGATGAGGCAATGAAATCTGATGAGCGATTACACTGGAAATGGAAGAGGAAATGGCGTCGCTGGAGAAAAATTTAACTTGGGTAATGGTTAAATTACCAGCAGGACGGAAGACAATTTCTAATAGATGGGTGTATCGCATCAAGCGTAAAGCCAATGGTTAAATTGATCGATATAAAGTACGCTTAGTTGTTCGTGGTTACAGTCAGCGTAAGGGAATAGATTATCATGAAACGTTCAGCCCCATCGCTCGATTTGACACAATACGAGCAGTACTAAGTGTCGCAGCTAATGAATATCTGGAGTTAGCTCAATTTGATGTAAAGACTGCTTTTCTGAATGGTGTACTGAAAGAGGAAATATTCATGGAACAACCCACAGGATTTCAAGATGGAACTAATCAAGTCTGCGAACTACAAAGAAGTCTTTACGGATTGAAGCAGTCTCCACGGTGCTGGAATCAACGATTCAAAGATGTATTAATGAACTTTGGACTATGTGAAAGTACAGCCGATTCATGTTTATTTTATCGCAATTATAACAAAAATAAACTAATTGTTGTTTTCCATGTTGACGATGGTCTTGTTGTTGCAACCAAAAAGGATGATATCGACGAGTTTTTAAAACAACTGAAAACAGAATTTCAAATAATTGAATATTTAATTAAACGGCACGATGATGGTTCTATTTTTGTAAACCAAAAGATCTGTGCTGAAAAGGTACTGCGACGTTTCAACATGGCTTGTGCAAATCCAATATCGACTCCAATTCAACAATACGTAGAAGCAGAGGAAGCAGCTAAGGACGAATTCTCGAACGTTCCATATCGAGAAGCCGTGGGTTGTTTAATGTATTTATCTGTTGCCCCAAGACCAGATATCACAGTTGCAGTAAATTATGCATCACAGTTCCTGGAGAAACCTCGAGAACAACATTGGACGTTAGTGAAAAGAATTATGAAATATATTAAAGATACTACGTCAATGGGCATTCTATATGGTGTTACAACAAAAGTGGGATATTTGCATGGTTACAGCGATGCTGATTATGCTAGCGATTCCACAACTCGATGATCAGTAAGTGGCTTTGTATTTATGTATAGTGGTGGAGCGATCACTTGGTCTAGCAAAAGACAACAGTGTGTGTCACTATCCACAACAGAAGCAGAATATATTGCTGCAAGCGAAGCGGCAAAAGAGGTTGTATGGTTGAATCGACTTTTAAATGAAATTTCTCAGTTACAAGATGTGCCTTTACTTCTGGTGGATAATGCTAGCGCTATTAAACTAACCGAAAATAATAAATTTCATAAGAGATCTAAGCACATAGATGATCGCTATCATTTTGTACGGGAACGAGTACAAGATAGTCAATTAATGATTCAACATGTATCGTCAAATAATCAAACAGCTGACATACTAACGAAACCAATCCCTCGCGTTCAATTTGTACGTTTAAGAAGCATGTTAGGAATGGTTTGAGTTATTTATTTCTTCTCTGGTATTTAAATATATATTTTATAAAGACAGTATAATGTTTTAGAGGAAGTGTTAAAACATGAAGACATTAAATTAGTATAAATTATAATTGTTGAGTAGGTTTTGAATAATGTTTTATAGTATGAATGTTTTTATGTATGTTGTCAGGGAAACTGTAACTAATAATAATATTGTACACACGATAATATTGACAAAATAAAATATCTGCAGTGTCATGCACTGAACTTTCTTATCCGCATATGGGTTAAACCATACCGTAGTTACATTATTTTTCTAATTTATAATATTCGTTCTAACATTTAGCTCGCTTTTACAGTAGATATATTTCTTAGAAACAATATAAAATGTCAAACTTCAAATTATTTAAGTCAAATTTGTTAAACAATTGACAGGCGCAGATGATACAATTCATGTAAAAATATATATAATAAGCAGAAATTTAATTTGAATCCATTACTCTTTTTGGAAAAATAATTCAAACAAAAGTTGTGCTAAATATAAATACCTTTAATTTTTGTTCATGAAATTTTTCTGTAACTGTAACCATTTTTGAGTAATTGCAGAAAATGCAAAATTTGACTAGAGTAAACAGGCACTTCCGCTTTGAATATTTTTTTCAAAAATAAAAGGTGCACACCTCAGGCATATGCAAATCTTAAGTTTAAAGTTTCATAATTTTAGCTTCAACCGTTTAGGCTGTAGAGAACATACACACACACACACACACACACACACAGACGTCATATCAAAAATAGTTGGAATCGATTCAGGGAAAGTCAAAACGTATATTTCCGTTAAAATCTCGAGATCGAAAATTTTCATGATTACAATACTTATACTGCGTATAAGAAAGTAAAAAGTTCGTTTTTTGCTTTATTCTGTGATTGAGGTTTATTTACTTTTGGTTGCGTGTAGTTTGTTTAAGATCAGTAAGATAATAAAATAATAAAACGACAGGGATAAAGTATATACATATATGCACATTCTTGGTTAAACTTATTTACAGGGTTAGTTATTTGAAATTGACATATTAAAGTGAGACGAGGATCGGATGGATGGATTCGGCTTCTGTTTATTGTTTGCGGTCTGGAGTGAGGAACTTCTATTGGAGTCAGGTGGTACGGGATGGATGCAGGAAATGAAGGATTGTTGTTGGGATAGGATGGTTCTGGTGATGGCGGTAGCGGTGATAGTAGCTTAGGAAAATTCAATTGAAATTGTCTTTCAATTTGGAATTGCCTTCTGAACTGGTCTCTCAACTTCTTGGAATCTCTCATTTTGCTGTACAACATTAATTTTATATGTCAAAGACATTTTGATTAAAATGAAGTTAAGTTGTTCTTATGTTTTGTGGATGTCAGATGTTGCTGAATATAAAATGAAACTGCTTTTTATATTTCGCGGATGTTGTATATATATACAAGAGTGTGACGTGGGTTGCCGAACATAACCAACAAAGTGCAATGCATAAATGTTATAGATATTAAATATGATGAGAGTGTAATGCTGCTAAATCTTTCTGTCCTTGCGGTTACAGAAAAGTGTATTTGTTGAGGTTATGTAGTGAGAGTTGTCGTGCGCTGCTCCTGACCTTGCGGTTATCGGGATCTGACAAACTCTGGCCAGCTTGCGACGGCGCACCGGTTTATATACCCGTGGCCGTGCCTGCTGAGCTAGAGTGGGGGTATCTGCATAATTTTGCGCATTAAAATGCGACTGTCAATTGTTTTGACAGCCGCCTATGTTTGTCTAATGAAAGATGCGCATAATTTTGCGCATTGACATGCGACTGTCAATTGCTTTGACAGCCGCCTATGTTTGATGAGTGAATAAATTCACTACATACTATTTAAAACCATATTGAGTTTTTATCAAGCTGAACACAAAATCTTCAACAGAGACATTCGTAATACACCATCAAAAATAATCAACATATTTTTGACTACTTATGGTATTACATGTGATTATTTTAATAGTTTATAAAACTTTGAACAAGCTAAATGTTTCTTAATGCTTTTTTTTCACGATGTGTGGGATTTCTACCCACTAAAAACACCTCCCATAACGTCCCACCACCCCGCGGAACCGCCGTCAGGCATTACTTCGCGGGGGGCAAACTGGCTATTACGCGCCCTCCATGGCTGCTAGCCCTCCTCTACGCCGCAGGCTAGCCTCACCTCAGTTTCTCCATCTGTCGGAGCTTCTGAATGACTACGGCCGCGAAGGTAGACACCGCGTCCCATGTAGTCACTTTGGCCATCATCTCGGCGATGATGGTCTCTGGCGACAGCTGCTGTTGGAGACTCCTTTGTAGTATCTCCCTTTCCTTCTCGAAGCAAGTGCAGTGGAAGAACACTTGCTCCACGTTATCCTGGGTCAGTTGGCAAGCGGGGCATGCAACGTCGTCGTCCAGCTTGAAACGGTGTAGATACGCTCGCATGTCCCGTCAGAAGCTACGTGAGGTAGTGGTCTACCTCCCCGTGCTGCCTCGTTGTCCACGCCGTTATGTCCGAGATGCGCCGGTGGGTCGAGCGTCCCTTGGACGATGCGTCCCAGAGTCACTGCCACCACTCTGTCATCATCGTTCTGGTTTCTGCGGCGATGGTGCTTCGGTCGGTGACCGTGTCATCGCGCCTTCGCCTGTACATATCCGCCCGTCCCTCTTCCAACAGGTGGATCGGCATCATGTCAGCAATAACGCACACGGCGTCCTACGATACCTTGTGGAATTCCCGGGTCACTCGCAGGGCACTCCTACGGTAGACCGAGATCAATCCTCGCGCGTATGATGGTACTACCGTGGCTGTGGACCAGATCGCGGATGCGTACAGCATCACCGAGATGACGACGGTCGACAGAAGTTAAGGGCGCGCCTGCCTCGGGCAGCCAATATTTGGCATGATCCGCGCCAACGCATTGCAGATTGCTCCCGCCTTCGCGCTCGCAATCTGCATGTGCTCGTTGAAATATCTCGCGTCGATTTGAACCACCAGGTAGCGCAGAGATGGCTGCGAGAGGATCCCGCTTCTTCCGACTCTTTGGGAAAAAGTCTCCTTGGCTTTTCCGCTGGTCACAAGGACTGCCTCCATCTTGTGCTCGGCCAGTTGCAGGCCGTTCGCCGCTAGCCATCCACGGATCTTGCCGACGGCCTCGTTTGCCAACTGCGTAACCTCCTCCAGGTGCTTGGTAACTACCACTACCACAACGTAGTCTGTAAAGTTGATCGTTTTGGTCCCTGAGTAGCCGGAGTATCTCGTCGTACGTTATGTTCCACAGCAGAGGGCCGAGTACTGAAACTTGTGGAACGCCTCTCGTGATGTTGTGGGTCTTGAGTCCTGTGTCTGTGTTATACATCAGAGTTCGGTCACCAAAATAGCTCACGATTATGCTTCTGATGTACTGCGTGACCTCCATCTGCCTCAGCGCACCCAGGAAGCGACCCCAGTTCGCTGAGTTGAACACGTTCCTCACGTCCAGAGTGACGATGGCGCAATACTGCTTGAGCCCATGCTTGCAGCGATGGCCTGGCTCACGGTGTGCAAGACGACGTTGATGGTATCCACTGTGGACCTTGCCTTCCGGAACCCGTATGGACTAGTAGATAGACCCCGGGTTTCTTCGGTAAACTTCTCTAGCCGACTGCAGATGATCCTCTCAAGCACTTTTCCCGCCGTGGCCAGCAAGCAGATCGGACGGTAAGATGACGGTTCGTCTGGTGGCTTGTTCCCTTTCGGGAGGAGGACCAGCTTCTGCTTCTTCCACCTGCTAGGGAATAGTCCTTCCTCAAGGCAAGTATAGTACGTTCGTAAAGAGACATCTGGTCGCGATCTCATGGCGATTTTCAGAGCGGCGGTGTGTGTGTGTGTGTGTATGTGAATGAACATAAGATTTGCTTATATCTGACAAGAAAACCAATTAATTTCGAAAATATTATTCAAATCGAAAGTGCCTGTTTACTCTAGGTATTTTTTGCGGTTTTAGAAATCATTCAAAATTAGTTGCACTTACAGATAAATTTCGGATAAATTTAAAGATATCAATATTTTGCAGAACATTTATTTGAAAAGTCTTTTCAAAATGAGTACGGGTTTAAAAAAAAACTATTGAAATATCTTATTATATTTAATTGTACATGACACAAATGATACATGCCTGTCAATTGTGTTTCAGAAAATAAAATAAACTCAAATCATCTGGAATTTGATATTTATTAGTTATTTTAAACACAATAAATTAAATTAATAAAATTTTGCAGGATGTTATTTATATTTTTTAAAACACACAAACGTTTCGACAACACAGTTGTCTTCCTGAGGAGGCTACATAGGATTATACAATATCTAATTATAAACACGGCTTATTAATAACATTATGTCTAAATTTCAATAGTACTTACACAACGTTGAGTGTTTTTAATAATATAAATAACATTGACTGCAATCCTGCAAAATTTTATTAATTTAATTATCTACACCAGTCGAAAATTTGTTATAAATTTAAACACAATATTTAGTGAAAAGTGTTTCAAATGTTAGTAAAATGTGATAACCTAAGAGTTCAGTATTATCGGGAGGTAATTAACGCGTATAGGTTCATTTTCCCCAATTTAGTACTTGGCTCGGATTTCATATTTGATGTATTAAGTAGCGGGGCAATAAATTATGTTAATTATTTGGGTCAAAAGTTGATATAATAGATATGATTTTTAACGGCAGAAAATTCGATATGGTTCTTAGAATATTAATAGTAATTAGTAATATTAATATTGTCACGAGCTGGGGGTTGGCTGTGACGTGATTCTAATAACTGAGTTGAGGTACCAGCCAAGACTGTAACTCCTGCAGGGTTTATATCATATCAGGAGTCAAGCACGAGAGGATATGTAGGGAGTTTACTAAGTCATAACACAATTATACATTTATACGTTTTAGTTTAGTGTTTATTGAAATAAAGGTACTTACAGCATTATGTTCATAGTACACATCTTTACACTCTTTTGCGTATCTTGTTTAGAGTAATTTGGCAGCGACTTATGAAAAGACCCTGGGAGATTGTGTGAGACTTGAATATCAGAGATTCGTCACTGATTATATCTATAAGACCGTCTTCGCGAATCTATATGACTATGACTGTATCGAATCTATAAGACCGTAAGACTCTATGAGACTGTCCGTTCCCCATCTCTCCCGGTGTCTTTTATAAGCTCGGTGCAGCTGGCGTTATCAACTTGTGGTGCAACCACTTCTCGTGGCTGATGTCATTTCTGACTTGTATATACAATATACATTACATGCTGGATGATGTCAAAGGGTTAACTAGGGTTAATTACAATATAGTGTTTTAAGTATGTTTTGTGTGTTTTTGTGGCTGGCTGAGATGGTGTGTATCTCAGGCCGTGACACTACCCCCCTCTACGAAAGGTTTTTGTCGCCCCTGACAAAATACTGGGTTGAAAGGACAGAAGAAAAGAAAAAAAAATAAAAAATTTTCTTTTCTTTTCGCAGTTCCTTGTTTAGTTGCCAAAAACGGAAGTAGGTTGTATAGTTTGTTCGTGATTGTGTTATCAGCTATGGTCGGTTCAGGCGCTCCATGGCTATATATTGGCTGTGATCCATCACTTCATTGTACTCGTTCTCTGGTCTTCCGAATTGGTTAACGTTTGAGTATGGTTGGGGTAGGGGTCTTCGTAGGGTTTTTGTGTTTTGGGGTTCTGGGCTAACGTTGATTGGTGTCATGTAATTAAGTTCGGCACTCCTTGATGTTGACGCCAATCTTGCTCTTGAAGTGTTTAGGGGTATGGGTCTTGATTCGAACTCGGTTTGTTCAATTTGCGGGGATCGGGGTAAATTGTACTCAACGATCCTGGGTGCTGGTTCAGGATGTCTGAACATTCGCTGTGCTACTGCCTCAATGTAAGTACCTCTAGTATAATTACAATTTACATGCATATATATCAAAAATATTATGATTAATAAGATTGGTAGCCATGGCAATATTAGGAGTAATTTGTCAAACCAGTTATTTTTTAAATCAACTGCTGCTTTGTTTAAGCATTCTTTTAAATTGTTAAATGTTGGATAACGATTTTCGTCGTACGGTGGCAGTATCTGAGTTTTTAAATTTGCCCATGCGGCTGGAATTATTTGTTTTATTATGAACGTAATTGTTTTGTTTAAACACGGAAATGATGGTTTTAATATTGTTTTATCTTCGAATTCTATTGAATAATCGCAAGGTAACTGTACCCACAATGCTCCGAATCCTTTTTCAAAATCTAAATATTTTTGTTTATCACCATAATTTAAAATTAATTTATTTTTAACATGTGTTAATAGGAATGTATTTTGACTGAGTGGAGTTATAAGCGTAGCTCGCTGAACTATTGATTGGCACGAGATTGGACAAAATTGAGCTAATTCATTCACCGTTCCGCCCATGAGAAGGAATTTTGTGCATGCTGATGTAATGGCCTTGTTATCGTACGTCTTTGATAACGCACATAGCCTATCGCGATGTGGGTCACATCTAGGTGAGAATATTTCTATTTTTTGTTCATTTTTAAATGAAACTATAGCAATGTCGATGCTCTCTGTGCCCAGATAGCATGTCTTCCCTTCCCACGCGAGAGGTGTTGGTATTAGTCTTTTAAGTTCAATTTTTTCGATGTTATTTCTGATTATTGGGATATGAATTCCCACAAGTGCTCTATCTTTAGTAAACATACAGTCAGATAATGGTAATCCATAGTATTCTGCTGCGTTTGTAATAGCTAGCTTATATCCTTTTTTATTTATTTCCACTTCAAATGATTTTAATGCTTCATCTAATGTATTAATATTTAAAATTTCTGGTGATAAGTGTCGTGCATGACACGCACTTATTAAACTTGCTGCTAATATACTCATTTCAGTCACAATTTGACTTAAAATATAAATATATGATGGAATGCATTGTGTGTACGAGTTATCTCGTACTATTCCTAATTTATTTATCTCAATTTTATAAGGAAAATTTTTAATTTTATCTTTAAATATTTCTACTTCCCTATTTGTTGTAAAAAGTCTTTTAACATGATTTCTTGATGCTATGTGAAAATCCCAACCTATGCTATCTCCATCATTAGCTAATATATTTGTTTTAGTTGGACTATATTCACCTATTCCTTTAATTATCGCGGTCATTCTATTACCTATTGCCATACAATCATTATTTCCCTGACATGCTTTATTAAAGCAACTTGTGATTGCTAGCTTTGTCTCATCATTAATCAAGGGTATATCGTACAAAAGTGGTAAAGCCGCTTCGTACGATACTGCATAAGGCAGATTTTGAAAATATGCCCCCGTATTGACCTCAATTTCTCCTAAACTCTCATGGTTTAACCACATCATTATTATAATCATTGCCGACCACCATCTGTGGTTTTTGTGGCTTGCTTTGTGGTTAACATTGCGGTTTACATTATTTACTTTGTGGTCCATTTTAACCACTTTGTATTAGGACTACAGAAATTAAAAAAGTTATTTGTTATTGTTTGGGTTCTCCCTGACTTTATTTAATTATTTACGTTATCGTCTGATGTTTTTTCTTTCATTCATTTAAAACAACTTTTTCTATTAAGAATGCATGAAGTAAAAGAGAAACAAATGTTTCTTGCTTATTTAATTTCTGTTACCCTTTTTTTTTTTTTTAACAATTAATTTGGTGCATTTACATTTATGCCCTTAATTCAAAAATAAGAAAATTATTATAAAAATTAATATAGTTTATGATTATATAATATAAAGCGTTTTTAGAACTTGCGAAAACAAATATAATATAATATAATATAAAGATAATATGATATGATGGCTTTTGCCTTGAGTAGATGTATTTACTACTGCTTACAATTCTAGTGTTTATTGTATTTTCTTTTATAATTTCTTATTTCTATGTTTCCTTTATATTATGCTAACATTAATAGAGAAAAGATTTTCTAATTATAATTGTAAAAATTTGTTGCGTGTTTAAAATTATTGATAAAATTATTATTCTTGATTGATAAAATTATTATACTAAATTGATAAAATTGTTATTCTAATTTGATAAAATTATTGTATTTTATTTTATTTATGCATTCAATTAATGCTACGAGTGTTGTTCCTACAACCTATAATTAATTCTTATCGATTATTATTCCAGATATATAATATTTAATTAATTTTATTGATTAATATATTTCTTTTAATATTTTATTATTATTATCGTTAAAATATTGTTTATAAATATGTGAATATTTATTTATAATTATTTTTATTTTTATTTTTTGAATATTTTTTGTCCTTTTATTAATTATTTATCCATAGAATGTTCCTTTTTCATAGCAATTTTAAATTTAAAAAGAAAAATAATTTTTTAATGATTCGCAATCATTTTTCTTTTAATTAGTGGTTCAATTTTTATTTATTTAATTATTTCCTGCTCCTAACCTTGTTTCTTTGCTTTAACTTCTGCTAATTAATTTAATCTACACCTCCATGTAAATTTATATCTAAAGTCCCTACAATGGTATAAACATTACCACTATTTATTTATTTATTCAATTATTATTCAATTATTATTGGTTCGACATTACCCTTTAGGATTTCGCAATATCCTATTATTTATATTTTAATTATTCTTTAATATTTCACGGTTTATTCCCTAACTCTTGGATTTACTTTTATAATAAAAAACTCGCTAATTTATTTTATTTAACCTCGACTGATACAACGTTATTATGATTGTCCTTTAAAACCGGCCGGATGGCTAATCATATTTCCGTTGTTGTGTTTTTAATCTGACCCTAACTTCGAGTTTTTTTTAACCTACTCTATTCATATATTTTTTGTTATCCCTATCTTTCGTAAAAATTTATTTCGTTATCAATGTCTATATTTATTTCAATTTAACTTTTTATATTCATATATTAATTCATTTATCATTTATTTTAATTCAGTTTAATATTTTTAATTATTTCTTTTAATTCATCATTTAACCATGGTTTTCTCATTTATTTTGAAAAAATTTAATCAGTTTGTCGATGCGTATTTCTAAATTTTACTTGTTGACTTTATGTGACTTTTTCATATTGATCAGATATTACTGGTCATATTGTCTAAAGAATAATTATTTTGCTTGGCTAATTGCAAAGAACTATTTACTTATTACAAGAGTTTATTATACTTTTCGTCAATTCGGTTACTGATTTTATTTTTTCTCCATAACTGAGTTTACTAACCTTTATTTCTTCTGTAGCAATCAATGGGCCGACGGATTCCTACGCTGGGGTGTTTGGAGGAATTCGATCACCTTCCAACGAGATCCCATTGACTGAGGGGTCGGCTGCCGCTTACAACCGAGTCTCTGACGTGTCCGTGCCTAGGTTTGACCGTCCTACACCGCCGCTGTTTTCTATCTTCACCTGGACTTTTTCTCCACTGGCTAATGTCAGCATTCCAAAACTGACTCCTTGTTCAATGTCTGATACTGCGTAACCTTTTTCTTTCTTCTTAAAGCAATATACAAGTCGTTCGCACTGTATTCCGTTTTTCTTTATTTTTTGCTGCAGTTTCCATGCGAGGTAAGCTAATGTTACGACCGAAATGACCAGAAGTGTGACCAATTCTATTATTATTAATAGATCTGCTTCGTTTATCGTTTGTGCTCTCGCCACATGGATGAATCCAAGTTGCCTCAGTCCATTGTTTTTCAGTATCAATAGTACTGCGACTGTTGTGATTACGTTCCATACATAAAGTAATATGTCTCTATGGTATGTTAGTAATGGCCACTCAAGTGGTGTATTCTGTATACTGGACCAATCGATGTCCGACGTTCCACTTATCGATGAAAGATTTAAATGTGGTATTTGATTTGTCCAGTTATGGTTTAAACATTCTGATAAGTTATTGTATGTAGGTTTATTTGCAGACCATAACGGATTTATTCGGAATGATTTTAAATTCGACCAGGTTGCTGGTAATACGTGTATTATTCCGAGTGTGACACTATCTTCTCCACATGGGATTCGTCTTGGAATTGTTTGAACGTCGTTCACGTACAACGAGCAGTTGCAAGGTAACTGAATTTGCAATGCTCCTGGTTGTCCTATATATATATCATCGATATTTCTTATCTGCTTCGGACAGCGGATTTTGGTATTCTTTTGTGGATGTGTAATCACATATGTGTCAGAACTCACTTCCGATATTATCGTTGAGGTTGCTCTATAACATCGAAATGCGCATTCTTTTGAAATTTCTTCGACTGTTGCGCCTGAATACATTTTAAAGGCACACTGTGGTCCGTACACTGCGTCTGATGAAAACCTTGGTAGATAACATAGTCTATCGTGGTATGGTCTACATTGATGTAAACCCGCTCCTGATATTGGTCGCATTTCCTTATCGCTTACTGCTAGATACATCACATCATGCATGAAAATACACGTGTCATTTTTCCATGCGAAGGGTGTGGTTAGTAATTCCACAAGCTTCCATTCTTTGTGTATTTGAATCACTGGTATTTTTACGTGTACTACCACTTTATTTTTGCTTATTCCGCAATCTACAATTGGTAGTTTGTAATATTGCGATAATTCCTCTGCTGGTATGGCTAACTGCAGGCCATATTGATTTAATTTTGTTGACAACCTCTCCAAATCTTCTGCTAGGATTGCTGGTGTCAATAATATTGTTGGAATATTTCTTTGTTTGCAGGCGTGTAATATTTCATTTTGTCTTATTAATCTTGTTAAATATAATATTCTTTTTAAATTGTCGAAGTCGTTTAATAGTAATTCAATTGTTTCTTCTTTTGATTTTTGTAACTCGTTGATTTCACCTCTAATTTCCACTGCTAACTGTCGTATTTCTTTGACGTGATCATTTAGTTCCGTGAATGATTCTTGTACTTCTTTGTCGTACTTTATGAATTTGCTACTTATATCTGATAAGTGTTTGTATTGTGCGTGCATTCCTGCTTTCAGTACTCTTACTGTATTTTCGAGTGACCTCTCGTTCATTACTAGCGGTTTTACTTTCGTCTCTGTCATGACGCCACAACACCAGTTGAAGGCGTCGCCAATAAAATCTAGCGCTCTCTTGTTGCGTTGATTCTTCTTTTCTTCTCTGGTTGGTTCATGTCCGTAGATTTCCATGGGGGATGCAAAGGATAATTCTTGGGGATTGGATGCAGAACGTTTGTTTCGTTTTGTTGTGCTTTCAACTTCGATTTCTAGGAAATAGTTTGGATCCAAGGATTCGTCTATTTGGTTGTAGGTTCTATCGTATAGGTTTCCCATGTCATTTAGTTTTGCACTGATGTTGCACCTCATTGGTTCATTCTTGCAATTGTTTGCTGGTCTTGTTATTTTGTCTCCATCTTCTCTGGATACCCAGTCGGCTTCGTAGGTTAGTGGGATCGTTGCCTCGTAGGTGATTGCCTCCGGCAGATCCTTCCAGTACGCCCCTGCTACCACTTGAACTGGTATCTCTTGCATGGATACTTCGTAACTCGCCATCATTAGAAATCTGTAATTATAATTTATGTTGCTCTCATGAGCGTTAATATTTATTTGTTGCTTGGAATGGCATGACCATTATTTCTCTATAAAGAATATTTTCGATTTAATATTTTGTTTGTATTTTTTAGCAGTAAATTATTTTTACGTGGCTAAGAAAACATTTTTGTCTCCACTTCGTGGATTTATTTTTTAAGGTTTTATTTTTTGTGTTTGTTAATTTTTAATGTTTTAACAACTGACGGAGTCAAGTACTTTTATTTTATTTTGTAATTGTTTATAACGCGTTGTGTCTTGCACAAATTATAGCTTTTATAATAATTTTTTAAGCTTGCAATCTAACATTCTTTTTTCATCTCACAGTGTCTTTTACTCGATTGTAAGAATGTCTGTGATTTGTTTTATACATTGCTTTTTTGGCTATTTAATTTTATTATTTTTTCTACTTACAGGTTTTAGCTGTATGATTATTAGTCGGATATCCTCAGTGCGTTTGATATTTGAATATAGTTGTTTTTTGAGATCATTCACACTGAAGGTCTCCGCTATTTTGCATCTATTTATTTATCTGAATGTGTTGCGGTTCTCTCAGTAGCAGTCGTTGCTCTTTCTGTATTTTGTAACAGCCGGGACAGCGTCTACTTTGAAATAGCCGTTGTACGGTGTATTTTCAACTATATCTTGAGGATTTTAACTTATTTTGCGTAGTGAGTACTTCATTATCGTGTTTGTATATACATATGTATATATGTTTTTATAATTATTATTTTAATATATATATTTTTTTTTTTTTTTCATTTAGTTTTCTCTGGCTGTGGTTGTCTCTCTTTCTATTGTTGGCAGAATTTGGACTCTGCTTTTGATTTTGTTGTACTTGTTTGGTTTAGGTTCGTAGTTCTCTCACAGCTTTTTTGTTATCAAGCATTGAGCGGAATACGTTCCTAAATCCGATATTTTATTTGCAACATTCCTCTATCAAGGCGAAGATTTTTATTAAAAAGAAAAAGAAATTTCTTTAACGAGCCTTGCCTGAGTTGTCGTACTTCTGCAGCCACTGCTCAAATTATTATATTGAGCGGAGGTCGCCGAAGGATGATTGTTCATGCTTTTTGCTCAGGTTCTTTTTTGTTTTAATTATGATGACGACAAGGTGAGCTTCTTTGCTGTATATTGCTTCTTTATTCTTCATATTTGTTGATTATCTAGTTCCCATTTTACCGTTTTATTGTGCGCCCTTCCCTGCGCAGTTAACAATTTTTCCCTGATGTTAAAAGTGGGCTCATCGCTTTGTCCCTCCTTTGTTTTTGTTTTTGTTTTTTGGTGTTTTTTTTTTTTTTTTTTTTTCTTTTTTAAAATAAAAAATTTTTTCCTTTATGCATTCTTCTTCATTCTTCTCATGGCATACACCCTCTCTTTGGCGCATGCCAATCCCGTTCCTTGATGGGCCCCGCATTGTTTCTGCGAGGACGACTCCCCAAATGCCGGCTCGTTTGGCAAAAGAGATATTTCGCCCCTGAAGCGATGCCTCAGGAACCTGTATATCGGCGAGTTTACGTTTTCTTTTAGATATACCCTATCTAATTTCGCCATCTTCATGAGGAGTCGCGCGATCCCCCGGCTGTGGTTGGTCATTCCATCCCCCCAGGCCAACCCATGGAGGTTCTGCCTTGCGTACCTTATATTGCCCAGGCCCTTTCCATTAACAATTCTCTCCGGAAATGGTTCTTGCAGGAGGAGGTGCATGCACTCTCCTCCGTCTAACAAGAGCGCCACTTCCTTTGGAGAGAACTCTCCGTTAATGAGGAAGCCCTGCATATTCAGGTACGCAGTCTTCTTCCTCCGTTGTTGGTAGGCCTGGTTTTGTGGTTGTTCCACTGGCGTCAATTGGAGGCGTGCTTCATCTGCTCTCGCCTCCTGGCATGCCGTGATCGCCCCTACGTCCCTGGCCACTTCGTCCATCCATTCCTCATTTTCCATGGACTCTGGCCAGGATAGCGTGCTTGCTGGGGTGGGTGGCCTCTGTGGCCAGACGTCCGTTGTAGCGGGCCCGCCCGCTTGGCTCTCCTCCTGCCCGCTACCAAGTTCGTCCTCCACCCCGTTAACTGTTTCAACGGTCGGTATGGTGACCACAAATTGATGGGCGGCGTGCTGCTCCTCTGCCGCTTCGTCGGCGACTTCGAGGCTGTCTAGCTCCGCTACCTGGTTGAGAGCCTCTAGGATTTTAGCCACTCGTTCTCTCCCCGCATCATTGCTGGAAGAGGTGACCTCTCCCAACGCTCTCACCCGCATCGTGGCTAGGGCCATGGCCATCAAGATCTCTGTCGTATGGTGTTCCAAACTACGCACTAGCAGATCTGCCAGGCCAACCCTACTCTCCACGCCCATCCTCTGGTAGCGAGCCATTTTACCCCTTGCCGTGATCTCGTCGTCCTCCGTGATCAGCAGCACGTCGTCCGCTGCCCTCCTCACCAGCGGTCTAATGGTCCGCTCGACCAGGTTCTCCCGAACTTCATCCAACGTTGAATCGTTCTGGGCCTCCGCCAGGAGCCTGGTCCCCCGAACCATTATCCACTGGGTGAGTCCCAGCGTGGTCACCACCTTCTCTTCCCATCTCTTCGTTACTTGTTCCTCACTAGAAAATTATTAATGGATTTTTATAACCGTTATTTGGTATTGGTTCATTCGTTCAACATAACTCGATTAACATCACTCGTTTACATCACAAATTCTCTGGGTAGATTATATATATATATGTTTAAACGTTTATCTATATATATTAAAAATTTTTTTTTTTTTTTTTTTTTTTTTTGTATTCTGTGTTTTGTTTTTAAAATATGTGTGTGATATTTTCTTTGTGTATTATTATGTTTATAAATATATGTTAATTAATTTAAAATTGTTTAATTTACGTGTGTGTGTGTGTGTTTGTTTTTTTTTTTTTTTTTTTTTTTTTTTTTTCTCTACTGGTCTGAATGCGGTCCTGTCGCTTTGTTTTGTTCAACGACCTTTCTAGGCCGCAACTGATATCGTTCGTTGTCGTTGCGCGGTTCCCACTGCGCGAAATATGGTTTCATGCGTTCAACGTGAACTGCTTCAAATTTAATTTTATTCCCTTTTCCTTTTTTGACTATGTATGTTACATCTGATTTCTTCTCTATGACCTCGTACGGTCCGAACCATTTACATAGTAATTTGTCGCATTTACCTACATGTCTTTCCGGGTTGCGAACTCCTACTTTATCCCCTATCTTATACTCAACCGTCCTGTGTTTTTTGTCATAACGACCTTTATCTTTTATCTGTTTCCTTTGTATACGTTCTTTGGCTTGTTCCCTAATCTCTACTAATTGTTCCCTAGTTTTAATAACTACTTCATTCTCAATCGGCTCATTTAATTGAGCTTCCGTAGGTAATATCGGATCGCGTCCGTAAATTAATTTAAACGGTGACATTTGAGTCGTGTCTTGTTTAGCTGTATTATAAGCGAACGTGACGTGGGCTAGGTATTCATCCCAGTCGTTTTGTGCTGTGTTTGTATACATGCATAGCATATTTGCGATGGTTTTATTTAACCTTTCGGTTAAGCCGTTGGTTTGCGGATGGTATGCTGTCGTGAATTGACTATTAGACCCCATGCACCGCAATAGTTCGGTGACCATCTGCGATTGAAAAACTTTCCCTCTGTCACTTAACAGTACACGTGGCGTACCGTGGCGACAGATTATCCTTTCCAAGATGAATCTTGCCACTGGTTCGGCTTTGCCACTGGGTAAAGCTTGCGTTTCAGCCCAGCGCGTTGCGTATTCTGTTGCGACTATTACGAATGTTTTTCCTCGCTTACTTCTTCTGAAAGGCCCCAATAAGTCAATTCCGACTCTGTCGAATGGTTGTCCGATCGGTATTGGGTGTAGCATACCCGCTGGCTTAACGTTTGTTACGCCTTTTCTTGCTTGACAATCTGCGCATCCTTTTACATATTTACTGACGTCATTTAGCATATTATCCCAATAATATCGTGTTCTTATTCTGTCGTATGTTTTAGCGAAACCTAAATGTCCGGCTAATGGTTCATTATGATTAGCGTATAAGATTTCTCCGATTAAATCTTGAGGCATCACTAATAATCCTGACGCGCCGTCTAATTTAGGGTTGCGTTTGAATAAAATATTATTTCTAATTTCGTAATTTTTGGCTCTGCGTTGTAATAACGCATTTCCATAATTCTCGTCTTTTATTGCTTGAATTAATTCTTCTAATTTTTCGTCTTTAGCTTGTAATTCTTCCATGTCCGTTGGGATAACTATGTATGTTTCGACTTCTAATGTTGCTTCTTCGTCTGCTAGGGTCGCTATATGTAATGGGTTGCGTGATAGACAATCTGCATCAATATGTGCTTTTCCACTTTTGTGAAAGATTGAGTATTGATAGTCTTGTATCTTCAAGCTCCATCTGGCCAATCTATTCACTGGGTCTCTGATTGATTTTAACCAACACAATGCATGGTGATCTGTTGCGACTCTAAATGGCTTTCCCCACACGTATGGACGCCACTGTCCTAGAGCATATACGAATGCTAAACATTCTTGTTGTGATGTACTATAGTTTGCTTCGGCTTTTGTCAACCTTCGGGAAGCATACGATATAGGATGCCATTCATCCTTGTCTAATTGCAATAATACTGCTCCAAGCCCTTCTCCAGATGCGTCTACTCTAATTTCTATTTCTTTAGCTGGATCAAAATGTGCTAATACTGGGGTTGTAGTTAATTTATGTTTAAGTTCATTAAATGCCTCTAGTGCATTTCCTTCAATTTTAAATTTAACATCTTTTTTAGTCATTAAATACAAAGGTCTAGCAATTTTTGCAAAATTTTCTATGAATTTTCTATAGTAATTACAGAGTCCTAAAAAACTTTGTAGTTTTTTAACTTTCTGTGGGATTGGGAAATTTACTACAGCTTCAATTTTCTTTGCATCCGGACTGAGTCCTTGGCTCGTTACTCGGTACCCTAACAGATCAATTTCTGTTTGCAAATAGGTACATTTTGATGGTTTTAAGGTTAATTTTGCTTCCCGCAAGCGTTCAAATACGTGCCTTAGCTTGATTAGGTGCTCTGCGAATGTTTCGCTAAAAATAATTACGTCGTCTAAATAAATTAATACTTCTTTCCATTTCATGTCTTTAAATACGCTATCTGCCATCCTTTGAAACGTGGCTGGTGCTGAGCATAGCCCAAAGCTAAGTACGTTAAATTCGTACTGTCCGTCTGGCGTTATAAATGTTGTTTTCGTCTTATCTTCTTCTTTTACTGGTATTTGCCAGTATCCACTGAACAAATCCAGACTGGAAAAATATTTTGAGTTTCCAATGTAACTCAGAATGTCTTCAATAACAGGTAATGGGTAGACGTCGTTTTTCGTGACGGCATTTAATTTTCTATAATCGACACAAAATCTCCATGTGTCATCTTTCTTTTTGACTAATACCACTGGCGATGACCATGCACCGTATGATGGTCGAATTATATTATCTGCCAGCATTTCCTTGACTTGATTTTGGATAACTTCTCTTTCTTTGTGGGATACCCTATACGGTCGTTGATGTATGGGCTGTGCGTCGCCTGTATTTATTTCGTGTTCTGCTGTATCTGTTAAGCCGATCTGTCTTGAATTCCACGCGTATAAATCCGTGTATTCGTCTATTAAATCTAATAATTTATTTTTCTCGTTTTCGTTCAGTTGTTTATTTATGTTATGTTCGCATAGTACTTCTTGTGACTCGTCAGTTATTACGTATATTTCGTTGTGTTTATATTCGCTTGTTTCGAGTTCTTCTATTACTTCGTTGTAGCCTAATGCCGTATTTGCGAATAATCTAAACGGCACTCGGCGAATGTTTTGTATAACCAAGTTCCATACGCCCATATTTGGTTCTATAGAGCTTATCTGCCTTATTTGTAAACCATTTTTAACCAAAAATTCCGTTCGCGGTATGAACATATGACTAAACGCGTAACGTCCGATTTCATTGACTTTAATTTCCTTTTCCTCACCAGAATATAAAATTTCCGACTTGGTGATAATGATTTTATTATAAAACCGCGTTTCTGTCATGCATCCGTCCTGCGGCATGTCGTCTAATCTTTCTAAAACCTCGACTTCCTCTGCTTCAATTTTTTCGTCCCTATCTTTTAACTCTACCACGGCACGCGCGAAATTTATTTCGTATTCTTTATCTCCTAATTTTGAATTAAAAATTATTTTTTGGTTTTCAAAATCTATACAAGCTCTATTTTCCCAAAGGAATTGAGTCCCTATTAAAATATCACGGGGAAGGTCTTTTACTACTAAACAGGCTAGGTTTATAGTCCATCCCCCAATTATGACACTAACTATCGTGCTACCCAAAACTTCGATTACGTGCCCTCCCGCGGATTTGAGGACATGTATTCTATTTTCTTCGTAGTCTTCAGTGTGGCAGACTTTGACTATATTGCACGTAGCTCCTGTGTCAATTATTATCTCTATGGGTTTTGAATTTACAAGACCTTGCACCGTTAATATTTTGCAAGTTGTCTTTGGGCCCTGGTTTTGGCTATACACAACACTATCGGCCATTAGCGTCGTGCATTGGCGTTTCCCGAATTTGTCGCCATGTTTTGACGAACATCGGTCTGTTGTGGCCTTTGTGGCCCTGGGCACATACGTCCTACGTGACCTGGTTTACTGCATTTAAAGCATATTGGTCTTCCGTCATGGGTACGTGTTAGACGTTGTTGAAAGCCCCGCGTATCTTGCGGTGGTCTGTTAGCTGTCGTCTCTCTTCCACGTCCCGAAAAATTATTGATGGGAGCTCTGTTCTGTGGTTGGTTTGAAAAACCGCCTCTCATTTGTCCTGATTCATTTCTGTTTGATGGGTAGGTCGGATAGTTTCTTTGCGTTTGATAACTACCTGGGTTTGCATAATTACTTTGGCCTGCCTGATATCTATTCTGTCCGTAGCCATTATTTCCGTAATTATTATTCCCGTAATTGTTATTTCCGTAACCACGCCCAACATAAGGTTGATTATAGCGTGTATTAATATATCTCGCGTTATTTCTCATATTTGAATTATTTGTTCTTTGCCTATCTTCGTGACCGTGTGCTTGGATTTCCAATCTATCCGCTAATTTTTCGAACCGCAGTGCTTGCTCTTGCATTGATACTGCGCTGCGTTCCGTCTCTCTCGCTTCTTTCAATGCCCGTTTGCGTTCTTGGATTATGCATAGTTTATCTATACATTCTTTGAGTTCTTTCAAACTTTGTACTCCGAATGGTGCTAATTGTGTTTGTAGATCTGGATCTAAATTTATTATTATTTGATTTGTTATCTCCGCATCCGACAGTGGTGTTTCAAATTGATTACATATATCCATCATTGTAAAATAATAATCGCGAGGGTCCTCGTCTTGTCCTTGTTTCATGTTTCTAAATTTTTCATGTAAATTTTCCATGTGTCCGCGCGGTAGAAATGCGTTTCTGAATTCGTCTAAAATCTGTCTCCACGAGTAATCGCGTCCGTTGACATTAATGTTATACCATGTTTCTGCCGCGCCAACTAGGTATAATTTAAAGTATTGTCTCTTGAGTGCGTCGTTCCAACGGTTTGTTTCTGCTGCTGTATTGAATTGTTTAATAAACCTTGTGACGTCCTGCTTTGCCTTCGGGTCGAAGCTGTCCGGAATGATGCATCTCAGCTCTTTTGGTTTCGAACTTAGATCTTCCGACTCGTCAATTAACATATTGTTATGTCCTTGTGCCATATTTACGCTAATGTTATTTATGTTTTCTGCGTTTGATATGTCTAGGTTTTCAAATTCCGAATGTAATAGTGTAGGGTTTCCAGTGTTCGCGCTTTCTATACTTAACTCGATTTCTGAATTACTAGATTCTAACGCGCCTAACGGGCTTGTATTTGGGGGTGTGAATTGATTAATTATTTGTGTTTCGTTGCTAGCTGAAGCTACGTTTCTACTACTTGTTCCCGCTGAAGGGGTTCTCAACATATTATTTGTTTTTCCCGTTAATACTAATCGCGCTGTGTTTGAATTGTTTTCTCGTGATCGTAAATTATATTCGTTTTTGTTCATAACTTATATGATTCATTATTAGTTAGTTGCATGAGTAATTTATTGACAGTCTCTCAACATACATGCGTAAACCCTCTTTCTCCCGTGCTTGGTCTTGGTCAAAAATTTAAAAATTCTTTTATTCAAATTATAAAACAATTATTTTGTTTTATCAAATTTACTGATTTTATTTCGCGTTCCAATAGAATTACACCAGCCTGTGAACCAGGCAGTGGTCCGTCTTGTTCTTGCTTTTATTCTATTTCCCACAAGGTATTCTCTCTACTTCTATTTCCCTACTCGTTCAAATTGAGTTTAACTTTTATTGCATTTAATTTTAAGAGAAAAAAATTTTACGGTTTTTTGAGAATACCCGGCACTCCACCAATTGTCACGAGCTGGGGGTTGGCTGTGACGTGATTCTAATAACTGAGTTGAGGTACCAGCCAAGACTGTAACTCCTGCAGGGTTTATATCATATCAGGAGTCAAGCACGAGAGGATATGTAGGGAGTTTACTAAGTCATAACACAATTATACATTTATACGTTTTAGTTTAGTGTTTATTGAAATAAAGGTACTTACAGCATTATGTTCATAGTACACATCTTTACACTCTTTTGCGTATCTTGTTTAGAGTAATTTGGCAGCGACTTATGAAAAGACCCTGGGAGATTGTGTGAGACTTGAATATCAGAGATTCGTCACTGATTATATCTATAAGACCGTCTTCGCGAATCTATATGACTATGACTGTATCGAATCTATAAGACCGTAAGACTCTATGAGACTGTCCGTTCCCCATCTCTCCCGGTGTCTTTTATAAGCTCGGTGCAGCTGGCGTTATCAACTTGTGGTGCAACCACTTCTCGTGGCTGATGTCATTTCTGACTTGTATATACAATATACATTACATGCTGGATGATGTCAAAGGGTTAACTAGGGTTAATTACAATATAGTGTTTTAAGTATGTTTTGTGTGTTTTTGTGGCTGGCTGAGATGGTGTGTATCTCAGGCCGTGACAATATAACCAAGTAGATGGCTTTATGGATTGATGAAAACATATTTGGAAAATAAAAATATTTATAGGAAAAACAAAACCAATGCTAACCATTTTTTTTTAATAACATTTACAAATACGTCATACAAATAGTCATGAAATTAAAATTTTTATACTAAATATTTGCCTAATGGGTAAAATAAAATAATTGATCTTCTAAGGCTTACTCTAATTAAAATATTATTTGAAAATACCCCTAAGCCTTAATGTATTTAAGAAAAAATCTATATACGTATTTCGAGAACTAAGTTCTCATCATCAGTAGAACTGAGAGGGAGCAATTCGAGACTAGTTATCCAAGCTAGTGATCGAGGTTGACTCCAACTCAGTTTTCGAAAAATATCTATTTATACTAAAACGAAGCTACCTGCTGTGTCCTAATCTCTAGTAACTAATGGCTATCCGCCTGAGTCATCCTAAAATCTAACTTCCTAGAAAATCAAATAATCTACTATTAGGTATGGGACCAAGGTCAGAATTAATTAAACGATGTTTGTTCTTGAAAATATTAATACTTTCAAATGCGTCTAACTGTTTGTTGTTATTAACAGATTTTAAAAGCTTCAAGTTATCCAAATCGATTTTATGATCTTTTTGAAAGATGTGTTCTGCAACGCTTGATTTTTCAGGAATCCCGTATTTAACGTAGTTGAGATGTTCTTTAAACCTTGTAGATATTTGTCTCTTTGTTTGTCCAATATAAATTTGATCACAGTCATTACATGAAATTTGATATATGCCTGAATTTTTTAATTGTTCCGTCTTGTCTTTTGGATTACCTAGTAACGTTTTGAGTGTATTATTTGATTTGTAAGTTATTTGTGTATCGAACTTCTTGAAAATTTTACCTAAACTACGGGAGACAGGGTCGTAAGGCAGAGAAAAAAACTTTTTATTGGTATTTTTTGTTGAAGTTAATGTGCTACTGTTTGAAATATCTTTTTTCAGCTTAAATCTTGTTACAAGTTTGTCTATTATTTTATCCGAAAAACCGTTATGATATGCAATCTGTTTAATTAATTTTAATTCAATATTATAACGTGTTTTATTTAATGGGAAATTAATTAATCGGTTGACTAAAAAATTTAGTGCTGCCGTTTTGTGTTGCCAATGATGATTCGAGTCAGATATTATGAATCTGTTAGTATTAGTGGCTTTCCTGTAAATATCAAATTCAATTTTATTACCATTTCTAATAACCAGTACGTCTAAAAACGGTAATTTATTATTAACTTCTTTTTCAACCGTGAATTTAATGGTCGGATAAACGTTATTTAAATCTGTAACGAAGTGATCTAAATTGCATTCTTTGGTATTAACTATTGCAAAAATATCGTCTACGTAACGAATCCAAACTCTAGGAAATAATTGATTTTGTGTTTTAAAATTTATTTCAAAATTACTCATGAACAGGTTCGCTAAGAATGGAGACAAACTGTTACCCATTGCTGTACCTTCCGTTTGCTGATAAAATTTATTATTAATTTGGAAGTAATTTTGATTCATACAGATTTTAGTTAGTTTTAAATATTCATTAATTTTCTCAGAATCTATGTTATTATTTTTCAAAAATACTTTTAAGTATTCTAAAGTTTGTGGAATGGGTATACTGGGGAATAAAGCACTAACATCAAAAGAAACTAAAATTTCATCCTCGTTTAATTCATAATTTTTAATTTTATTTATAAACTGAATAGTATTGTCAACTGCAAAAGTTTCTGGTTGAGCCGGTAAATACTTGAATTGTTGAAATAGCCATTTTGAAAGTAGATAAGTAGGTGAGTTTATTCCTGAAATAATTGGCCGCATAGAGTTACCTGGTTTATGAATTTTTGGAAGACAGTACATTTTTGGCATCACGGGGTTTGAAACTGCTAAATGATATTTTAGCTGGCTGGTGATCAATTTTGGGCATTCTTTAATTAAATTTTTGTATGACGTGGTCATTTTGTTCAATGGTGTTTTCTTAATTTCCGTGTAAGGTCCTGTTGTTAATAGGTTATTAACTCGGTCATAATAGTCAGTTTTGTTTAATATGACAATTTTGTTTCCTTTATCTGCTTTTGTGTAAAATACGTCTCGTTTCCGTAGGTTATTTATTATTTTATGTTCTTCGTTGCTAGAGAAATAATTTTTATTTTGTTTGATGTTGCTTGAAATTTGTATTTTACATGCGTTTCTAATATATTCTTTGGTTGAATGATCAAACCTTTTAATATTAGACTCTATAGACGCGATTAGTTCTTCTAACGGTGATATTTTATTTTTAAGTGCGTATTTCAGTCCTTTGTTAAGTAAATTGATTTCAGTTTTATTAAAATGTTCTTTCGATTGATTAATAACTAACTCTTCACAAATACTACTTTTTTTGACTACTTTTTTCGGAACTAAGTTATGCAATTTTTTATTTAATTTCATCATTTTGTTGCTGAATTTGTGTTGTATTATCTCATATAACTTTTTGTCAAATATTAACCATGAGTGGTATTCAGCATTATTCAAATGTTTGGTTAATTTTAAATGCAAGTTGTAGAGCGTAATTTCCAGTTTGTTCCGTTTTGCATAGAGAAAATTTATCTCACTCTTTAGCCATTTCGATTTGGTGCTTTGTAATATGGTTTCTGGTGTTTTGCAGTTTTTTGATAGTGTTACTTTCATGAATTTTGGAAATATAAATTCTTGTTTACATTTCTTTAAGAAAATTATATCGGCGTTAATTAACTTAATTTTCGTTTTCAGTTTAGAATAGATATTTAATTCAGTTGACCGGGAAGCCATAACTAAAATGTACTGTCTTCCAAAAATTCATAAACCAGGTAACTCTATGCGGCCAATTATTTCAGGAATAAACTCACCTACTTATCTACTTTCAAAATGGCTATTTCAACAATTCAAGTATTTACCGGCTCAACCAGAAACTTTTGCAGTTGACAATACTATTCAGTTTATAAATAAAATTAAAAATTATGAATTAAACGAGGATGAAATTTTAGTTTCTTTTGATGTTAGTGCTTTATTCCCCAGTATACCCATTCCACAAACTTTAGAATACTTAAAAGTATTTTTGAAAAATAATAACATAGATTCTGAGAAAATTAATGAATATTTAAAACTAACTAAAATCTGTATGAATCAAAATTACTTCCAAATTAATAATAAATTTTATCAGCAAACGGAAGGTACAGCAATGGGTAACAGTTTGTCTCCATTCTTAGCGAACCTGTTCATGAGTAATTTTGAAATAAATTTTAAAACACAAAATCAATTATTTCCTAGAGTTTGGATTCGTTACGTAGACGATATTTTTGCAATAGTTAATACCAAAGAATGCAATTTAGATCACTTCGTTACAGATTTAAATAACGTTTATCCGACCATTAAATTCACGGTTGAAAAAGAAGTTAATAATAAATTACCGTTTTTAGACGTACTGGTTATTAGAAATGGTAATAAAATTGAATTTGATATTTACAGGAAAGCCACTAATACTAACAGATTCATAATATCTGACTCGAATCATCATTGGCAACACAAAACGGCAGCACTAAATTTTTTAGTCAACCGATTAATTAATTTCCCATTAAATAAAACACGTTATAATATTGAATTAAAATTAATTAAACAGATTGCATATCATAACGGTTTTTCGGATAAAATAATAGACAAACTTGTAACAAGATTTAAGCTGAAAAAAGATATTTCAAACAGTAGCACATTAACTTCAACAAAAAATACCAATAAAAAGTTTTTTTCTCTGCCTTACGACCCTGTCTCCCGTAGTTTAGGTAAAATTTTCAAGAAATTCGATACACAAATAACTTACAAATCAAATAATACACTCAAAACGTTACTAGGTAATCCAAAAGACAAGACGGAACAATTAAAAAATTCAGGCATATATCAAATTTCATGTAATGACTGTGATCAAATTTATATTGGACAAACAAAGAGACAAATATCTACAAGGTTTAAAGAACATCTCAACTACGTTAAATACGGGATTCCTGAAAAATCAAGCGTTGCAGAACACATCTTTCAAAAAGATCATAAAATCGATTTGGATAACTTGAAGCTTTTAAAATCTGTTAATAACAACAAACAGTTAGACGCATTTGAAAGTATTAATATTTTCAAGAACAAACATCGTTTAATTAATTCTGACCTTGGTCCCATACCTAATAGTAGATTATTTGATTTTCTAGGAAGTTAGATTTTAGGATGACTCAGGCGGATAGCCATTAGTTACTAGAGATTAGGACACAGCAGGTAGCTTCGTTTTAGTATAAATAGATATTTTTCGAAAACTGAGTTGGAGTCAACCTCGATCACTAGCTTGGATAACTAGTCTCGAATTGCTCCCTCTCAGTTCTACTGATGATGAGAACTTAGTTCTCGAAATACGTATATAGATTTTTTCTTAAATACATTAAGGCTTAGGGGTATTTTCAAATAATATTTTAATTAGAGTAAGCCTTAGAAGATCAATTATTTTATTTTAGTTATGGCTTCCCGGTCAACTGAATTAAATATCTATTCTAAACTGAAAACGAAAATTAAGTTAATTAACGCCGATATAATTTTCTTAAAGAAATGTAAACAAGAATTTATATTTCCAAAATTCATGAAAGTAACACTATCAAAAAACTGCAAAACACCAGAAACCATATTACAAAGCACCAAATCGAAATGGCTAAAGAGTGAGATAAATTTTCTCTATGCAAAACGGAACAAACTGGAAATTACGCTCTACAACTTGCATTTAAAATTAACCAAACATTTGAATAATGCTGAATACCACTCATGGTTAATATTTGACAAAAAGTTATATGAGATAATACAACACAAATTCAGCAACAAAATGATGAAATTAAATAAAAAATTGCATAACTTAGTTCCGAAAAAAGTAGTCAAAAAAAGTAGTATTCGTGAAGAGTTAGTTATTAATCAATCGAAAGAACATTTTAATAAAACTGAAATCAATTTACTTAACAAAGGACTGAAATACGCACTTAAAAATAAAATATCACCGTTAGAAGAACTAATCGCGTCTATAGAGTCTAATATTAAAAGGTTTGATCATTCAACCAAAGAATATATTAGAAACGCATGTAAAATACAAATTTCAAGCAACATCAAACAAAATAAAAATTATTTCTCTAGCAACGAAGAACATAAAATAATAAATAACCTACGGAAACGAGACGTATTTTACACAAAAGCAGATAAAGGAAACAAAATTGTCATATTAAACAAAACTGACTATTATGACCGAGTTAATAACCTATTAACAACAGGACCTTACACGGAAATTAAGAAAACACCATTGAACAAAATGACCACGTCATACAAAAATTTAATTAAAGAATGCCCAAAATTGATCACCAGCCAGCTAAAATATCATTTAGCAGTTTCAAACCCCGTGATGCCAAAAATGTACTGTCTTCCAAAAATTCATAAACCAGGTAACTCTATGCGGCCAATTATTTCAGGAATAAACTCACCTACTTATCTACTTTCAAAATGGCTATTTCAACAATTCAAGTATTTACCGGCTCAACCAGAAACTTTTGCAGTTGACAATACTATTCAGTTTATAAATAAAATTAAAAATTATGAATTAAACGAGGATGAAATTTTAGTTTCTTTTGATGTTAGTGCTTTATTCCCCAGTATACCCATTCCACAAACTTTAGAATACTTAAAAGTATTTTTGAAAAATAATAACATAGATTCTGAGAAAATTAATGAATATTTAAAACTAACTAAAATCTGTATGAATCAAAATTACTTCCAAATTAATAATAAATTTTATCAGCAAACGGAAGGTACAGCAATGGGTAACAGTTTGTCTCCATTCTTAGCGAACCTGTTCATGAGTAATTTTGAAATAAATTTTAAAACACAAAATCAATTATTTCCTAGAGTTTGGATTCGTTACGTAGACGATATTTTTGCAATAGTTAATACCAAAGAATGCAATTTAGATCACTTCGTTACAGATTTAAATAACGTTTATCCGACCATTAAATTCACGGTTGAAAAAGAAGTTAATAATAAATTACCGTTTTTAGACGTACTGGTTATTAGAAATGGTAATAAAATTGAATTTGATATTTACAGGAAAGCCACTAATACTAACAGATTCATAATATCTGACTCGAATCATCATTGGCAACACAAAACGGCAGCACTAAATTTTTTAGTCAACCGATTAATTAATTTCCCATTAAATAAAACACGTTATAATATTGAATTAAAATTAATTAAACAGATTGCATATCATAACGGTTTTTCGGATAAAATAATAGACAAACTTGTAACAAGATTTAAGCTGAAAAAAGATATTTCAAACAGTAGCACATTAACTTCAACAAAAAATACCAATAAAAAGTTTTTTTCTCTGCCTTACGACCCTGTCTCCCGTAGTTTAGGTAAAATTTTCAAGAAATTCGATACACAAATAACTTACAAATCAAATAATACACTCAAAACGTTACTAGGTAATCCAAAAGACAAGACGGAACAATTAAAAAATTCAGGCATATATCAAATTTCATGTAATGACTGTGATCAAATTTATATTGGACAAACAAAGAGACAAATATCTACAAGGTTTAAAGAACATCTCAACTACGTTAAATACGGGATTCCTGAAAAATCAAGCGTTGCAGAACACATCTTTCAAAAAGATCATAAAATCGATTTGGATAACTTGAAGCTTTTAAAATCTGTTAATAACAACAAACAGTTAGACGCATTTGAAAGTATTAATATTTTCAAGAACAAACATCGTTTAATTAATTCTGACCTTGGTCCCATACCTAATAGTAGATTATTTGATTTTCTAGGAAGTTAGATTTTAGGATGACTCAGGCGGATAGCCATTAGTTACTAGAGATTAGGACACAGCAGGTAGCTTCGTTTTAGTATAAATAGATATTTTTCGAAAACTGAGTTGGAGTCAACCTCGATCACTAGCTTGGATAACTAGTCTCGAATTGCTCCCTCTCAGTTCTACTGATGATGAGAACTTAGTTCTCGAAATACGTATATAGATTTTTTCTTAAATACATTAAGGCTAATGGGTAAATTATAAAAAATTATCATCTGGATGAAAGTTCATTATAAATTTCCAATAAAGTATCAGTAATCGTTTTCTTAAAACTTTCATCGGTTTTATAAGACTCCAAAGCCAATACGTCCATCTGATTATACATTTCAAGCATTGTATCAGTGTCACCTTTACTAAATTCAGCCAATTTCTCCGCTGGAACAAAAATCACAATTTTCGCCGAAATACACTGTATAAGAACTTCATATTTAACCAGTTTTAAAGATTCGTGAAATTCATCTAGCGTCATAATATCTACAATAGAATGCCCATAGTTGCGTAAAATCTGAGTTAATGTATCATAATAATACTGATACAATTCTGTTAAATGAACTCTACGAAATTCATCTGTTGTATGGAAAAAAATTGCAAGTGCCACATCGAAAGCGGGATAGAAATACCGTCCTATCTGAAAATCTAATAGACAGCATTTGGTTCCACCAGTTTCAGTTTGTTTGAACATCATATTATTTGTCCACAAGTCACCATGTCCACATGTCTTGGGTAAATTTGTTTCAGTCGCAAAAATTTTTGCGAAATCCGCATCTTTTAACATTTGTTGAAAGTTTTTCTTTTCGATTTCATTCATTGGTAGCAAATCGACCAGTTTATCGATAGCTTTAAAGCTATTGTTAAACCAGTTAATTGAAAACGATTCAAGTCCTAAATGTTTTACAAAAAATGGTTCTTTCAGTACGTCCATATATTCTTCACCTAGAAGTAATGCAATTATAAGTCTATAGCAATAATCTTGCACAAGCTATTAATATAAAGAATAATGGTCGCCTAAAGAACCAGAAAGTTCAATTAAACTGGGGGCCTATTCTGTGCCACCTATCAACTGCTGCCATCTAGCGTGCGTTTTAAAAACAGGGCTATATGACGTCACCGATTTTGATAAGTCCCCCCACTCACTGAATAAGTGAATCAACACTAGTCTTGCTGTTGATACATGGTAGAACTGTTGCAAGTTTGAATATCTTATCGCGGTTTTCCAAATATATTTTGTTGTTAGAAGCTCAATAAAATTTGTTTGTGAGTTATATTATAAATTAAAGGAAATTTTAGTTTTGTGAGACATCTTTTCGATATACATATATGATATATTTAGTAGTTGACACATGCTGAAGCATATTGAATTAAATTAATTAATTATATGTTGTAGTTCTATGGTGGCAAAGGGAACAAGAAAGCCGACGAGGTTATATTGAACGGTATTTCTAAACAAATTGACGAAAATAAATATCAGCTCTTTTCAGAGCCACCAATTTTTATTTAAAAAGAATTGTGTTTATATTATTGTGTCTCACAAAACTAAAATTTCCTTTAATTTATAATATAACTCACAAACAAATTTTGTCGAGCTTCTAACAACAAAATATATTTGGAAAACCTCGAAAAACTAGCAACATGTCTACCGTGTATCAACAGCAAGCCTAGTGTTGATTCACTTACCCAGAGCGTGGGGGGACTTATCAAAATCGGTGACGTCATATAGCCCTGTTTTTAAAACGCTCGCTAGATGGCAGCATCAACTTTACAACCGTTCATAGGTTTGCCATATGGTAAAGTGGCACAGAATAGGCCTCCTGCACTCATATACTCGGTAATTTTTATCAGGAAATGATTTAATAATTTTAATTCATTTGTAGTACAATTATATGTATATTTTCATAATTTATGGTACAATTACTAGCTTTCCAGTAATTGCGGAAAATGAATCTGTAAATTATTAAGAGGCATTATTATTTACCTAATATGAAAGGCCTTCCAAGTTCCTTCGTTTTAAAACGTTCATATGCAAATCCAGCCCCATGGTACAAAGCAACAGAAGTCAGCAATGCTTTGATTTGTTCAAGTGAATACAATTCTTTTCGTTCGGGGACGTTATACTGATCCAAAGTTATATCTTGCATAACTAAGGTCTTGCCATCTTTGCAAAGATAACATTTCGCAGCGAAACTAGTATCATAGCCCAATTTGGCAAAGTCTTTCAGTAGAAAATCGTAAATGAATATCTCACGTTGAAATAGATTTAGTTGCTCTTCCAATGCGTTCGATGCTGGTTTTGTTTTCAGAAAGAAATATTCTTCCCCTTCAGATTTATCTGGACGCTGATAGGTTATTTTCAGTTTATAATGCTCTCCCATGAAGCCTTCTGAATTTTCAGATATCGGCTTTATTTCTTCATGTAGAAATTTAAAAGCCGTGTGCTTTAAACGCACTTCAAGGATTTTGTTATAGTCAGTTTCGGTGAGAAGTTTATCCGTCATTGTTAATTCTATAATAATAAAAATAATAGGTATAATTCTGTATATAAATGCAAGTTATTCTAAAAATATTCTAAGATCACGAAAATATTAAGAATAATCTCATCGATTGAAAGTTATTTTAAATTTATAATTGTTTAATAACTGCGAACGACGATAACACGGTATTACTTGCAAATATGTCAAGGTTATTATTATTAAATAAAAAATAATGTAGTACGTGATTAATTATAATTACATAACTTAAAAAAAACAATACAAGCACTCTGGTTTTATGGAAATCTTCCGGATGTCCCAAAAAACAGGCGCACCCCCAAATAAAGTTTATCGTTAAAGCAATTACATTCATTTAATAGATTTAGAAACTACTTCAAAAAGCACGTTAAACTACATGAAAAGTGAAAATATTATATTTCCGGATTAACCGGAAGTGACCCCAACTTTCTTATTTTAAGTAGAACTTCCTGTATATTGTTCAAAATTTGGATTCTAGGTAATATTCTTAATTCAACCATGTATAGACCACGCAAGAAAATTAAATGTCGTATTAATTATATTCGGTATTCAAGTTGTCTGGATACAATGCACAAAATAAAAAAATTCCACTATTCGAGTTTCTATGACAGTAAATATAGTTTAAGTGAATTCATTTGTTTTATTTTATGTTATTTATCATAAGTAACATCCATGTTAATTTAAATTATTTGAATATAAAATTGAATTATTAATATAATTTGTTTGTTTGTTTTTTATGTGGTTTATAATTTTAAAAATGTTCTTATTATACATCGTTGAATTCAGAATATTGTGTAGAATCCAAATTATGAAAAAATATAGCGTGTTCCATTTAAAATAAGAAAGTTGGGGTCACTTCCGGTTAAACAGGAAATAGAATATTTTCACTTTTTATATACGCGCATTTTGATGTAGTTTCTAAATCTATAAAATAAATGTAATTGATTTAAAAATTAAAATTTTTGGGGGGTGAGCCTATTTTTTGTGACACCCAGTATAATAGTCATAAATCTAGAAGTCCAAATGGTAACGATTAAAAATGAAGAACTTACATATTAAACATATATTTAGGCAAGATATTAGTATATTGCAAATATTTATTAATTGCAAATTTTAAATCACTTTTATACCACACTATAATATATAACCAGCGAAAAACATTTGACCAGTAACAAAAAAATAAAAGATAAATAAAAGATACAACTCCTATAGGTATATATATGAAACCAAATTCATTGTTATCAATATTTGCTAAATTTATCTTTAATTTAAGCATAAGATAAAACTACTATCAGTATTACGTTGATATAAAACATATAATCATTATTTGATATTGTTTATTTTATTAAACGGATACATGCATTTCACTGTCATTGGTAAATCTATATTTCGTTTAGTGAAAGAAAAAAATTATTAAACAAACCCAAACATGCATGCATTTATTTTATCACATTAATAATATATACACTTATTTAAAAATTATATTAGTTGGCTGATTATTTTTAAATAGGTGATTTAGCTATTGCAAGATCACGTCCCATATTTTAAGCAATCATAGACAGTCGCTATCAAAAAGCTAGCAAAAAAGCTGGTAATTCTTAATAAAACGGCATCTACCTTTCAAAAATATTGGATATATAGCACCACTTGCCACTAGAACATACAATCTTTTAATGATTTAATATTTGAACAATCATGAAGAACGAATCAAGATAAAAGATATAAAATCCGCTATTTAATAGAAGAAAGTATGACTAGCTTCTATGTGCCATTCAACGAATTTCATATAAATTTGTAAATATTCATTTTATGCCTTGAAGAGGCATTTATATGAATGAATATTTGTAATAATTTCTATATATAAAATATATTATAAAAAAAAAGAATAAACAAAGATAAAATAGGAAATCTAAATATCAAAACTGGTTTCGGTCGAAATATTTGTGAAGGTCACACCATATCAAATTATTTAACATATGGTGACGTGATTTAAGAACGGATTTAAGTCAAGGTTACCTTAAATTAAATAAATTTTTACACTTTTTGTATTCCAATTTGATAAATTATGCAGGGAATTAAGCCTAATGAATAATTTTCTTGATTACTTAAAATGTATTTTTATCCATTTTATCTAAACAAAATATACCTATTACGTAAAAAAACATCTGCAGTGTCATGCACCGAACTATCTTATACGCTTTTAGATTAAATCACATCCTATTTTCATTATTTTTCTAATTTATAATATTTGTTCTAACCTTTGGAACACTTTTACACTAAATATATTTCTTAGAATAAATATAAAATGTCAAACTTATTAAAGCCTATTTTGTTTTTATTTTGATAAACAATTGATAGGCGCAGATGATACGATTTATGTAAAAATAAATATAATAAGAAGAAATTTCAAGAGCCATTTTCTTGTTTCCGGTAGCGTTTGGGAAACAAAGTTTCAAATAAAAGTTGTACAAAATGCAGATGTCTATAATTTCTACTGTAACAATTTTTCTGTAACTGCATCTATTTTTGAGTAATCGCAGAGACCAAAGAAATGATTTCAGTAAACATGCACATCCGGTCGGAATATTGTTTTCTACACACCAGGAATATGGAAATCTTAAGTTTAAAGTTTCATAATTTTAGCTTCAACCGTTTAGGCTGTAGAGAACACACACACACACACTTATACTGCGTATAAGAAAGTAATAATAATTATAAATTAAATCATAAATAGTTTTTCACTTTTAAATATTTATAGGCAAACTATGCAATTATTTCTATGAAAGTATTCATTTTGATCATCAATGCATATTTTAGAAGATATTTGTTATATATTCCTACATATTTTAAAGGAAACTTATTTATTAGATTCTCAATTATTCAGTTATTACATTTTGAATATCAGGATACAAGGATAATTATTTTGTAAGGCTCGGTATAAACTCATTTTTTTTAAATTCCTAATTCCTAATAATTTTGCTAACACAGTTTCAATTTTAACTATTAGTGTATATTTAATGAACAGATATTTTTTTTATATAAATGACCATTTTGTATAACATTAAGGGGTTAGGCCATTCTAGAGAATCAAAATATTCAAAAAAAAATTGTTTGTCTTAAATGATACTTAAAGTTGTTAGGCACAAAGGGACAATTCAACTTATTCTCGAGAAAATGTTCGTTATGTTGTACTTTGGGGTTGATATTAAGCGACAATCAGCGCGCTCCTATATGCAAGCATTCTGCCAGAAACTACAACTCTATCATTAAACGCGTTTTTCTCGAAACCATGATTTTGAAACTGGGCGCAAACAGTACGCCTATACAAGCCAATCAATAGACATGAATCATTTACTATCTCAATAAATAGACAGTTTTCTATCGAACATCGTAGGCATTTATCTATTGTTACTAGTTTTTTACTTTCTCATGCGCAGTAAAAGTAAGTATTGTAATCATGAAAAATTTCGAACTCGAGATTTTAACGGAAATATACGTGTGTATGTTCTCTACAGCCTAAACGGTTGAAGCTAAAATTATGAAACTTTAAACTTAAGATATCCAAATACCTGGGGTTTGCACCTTCTATTTTTGAAAAAAATATTCAAAGCGGAAGTACCTGTTTACTCTAGTCATTTTTTGCAGCTTCTGCAATTAGTCAAAAATGGTTACAGTTACAGAAAAATTGTTTGAACAAAAGTTAAAGGTATTTATGTTTAGCACAACTTTTGTTTGAATTTTTTTTTCCAAAAAGGGTACTAGTTTCAAAATAAATTTCTGCTTATTATATATATTTTTACATAAATCGTATCATTTGCGCCTGTCAATTGTTTAGCAAAATAGACTTAAATAATTTGAAGTTAGACATTTAATATTTATTCAAAGAAATATATTTAGTGTAAAAGCAATCTAAAGGTTAAAACAAATATTATAAATTTGATAAATAATGAAACTACGATGTGGTTTAACCCATATGCGTATAAGAAACTTCGGTGCATAACACTGCAGATGTTCTTATTTGGTTTTCATCTTATGTCCATCAATGCTCATTTGTATTAATGTCTAATGATTAGGAAGGCATTTTCGATAGATTGGTGTATTATAAAGGATACACAATCTGAAGTACCTAGCGCTATGTTTTCGATCATTGTCTTGCATAAATATAACATTTTTCACGCTAAGAATGAAATATTTAAAGATAAAGATTATGATAAAGATTATGAGCCATAATTCCATCAATTGAGTGTATTTTTCTAATTCCAGCAGCACTCATACATCCCCAGACAAGTAAATATCCACCACCGTGTTTTACTAACCGAAGTAAGCTT
>OX122909.1:5941453-5949841 GCA_944738965.1 Nebria brevicollis | reverse complement strand
ATCCGATCAGACCAATCAATCTACACCCACAACCAATCATGAAATTGGCCACCACCAATCTCATATTAATATTACTGTAAGTCATATATATTTTTGCATAAGCTGTACTGATTGTTGAACGAATCACTGTTAGATTAAATTAACGCAAGAAGTCGAATCACTGATATATATTAACGTAACTTGAGCGAATCACTGTCTAATAATCTTACACGTAACAACAATACAAGCAAAAATATAAAAAATATATATATATAAATAAATAAATAAATAATATTCTTTCAACAATCATATTATATTATTCAACACATAAATATTAACGTCATTGCCTAACACTACACGACAATGGCCACACCTACACAAATAATTCAACCACCCCTAATCAATACAATTTCTAAAATACCATCCGATATTAAGGAATTAATTGAAATCATTCCCGAATATGATGGAAGTACGGGCACTTTATCACATTTCATCACAATTTGTGACGAAATTCTCGAAATTATAAATAAACAAAATTTATCCCAACTTACTAAAAGAATAAGACTTCATACAATACGAAAAAAAATTATTAGAGAAGCTAACGCTAAATTAGCAACTAAAACTTACACTGACTGGACTTCCTTAAAAAATTTATTAGTTGGAGAATATGGAGATAAAAGAAATGAAGTTCACTTCTTAACTGAATTATCCCATTAGAGCAAAAATCTAATGAAGATATTTTCGCATATCTATATAAATACGAAGACATCTTTAACAGACTCATGGGCTTATTAAAATTAAACTTTGGTACCGGGTTCGAAAATTTAGAAATATTTATGACAACGTACGCTGCTCATAACTTCATAATTAATTGTAAAGAACCATACAGAAGCCAACTTGCGGCCAGAAACCCAAAATCATTAAGTGACGTTCAGAGTCTAATAAATAATGACTTCCAATATATTCACACAAATATAAGTAAAAATCATTTTGTAAAACCAAAAATTAATCACCAGCACCCACATACAAACCGAACACCCAATACCAAACATCGCATCGATCTCCAATGATTCGATACTCTCAACCACAAAATTTCCAAGTCCAAATTTTAAACCAAAACCCAACTATTCACAACAACAAAGAAACAATTATCCACAACCTATGTCGATTAGTACAAATACATTTCGACCACAAATAAAAAGAATTCGAGAAGACTTGCAATTACTCGAACATGATAACGAACTCACTCACGAAATTGAATTAGAAAACGGTGAACAAACAGATAATGAAAATTTCGAATATAGTAACACAGAACCAGAAATAGACAATGAAAATTTTTGCATACTCCCGCAAGAAAATTTGAATCCTTAGCCAACTATACCTCGAAATTACCATTATTCAATTCAAAAATTGCCGAATCTTAATAGACACTGGATCATCTGAAAATTTATAAGTCAAAAATTTGTAGACGAAAACAAAAATAAATTCAAAAAATATCCCGAATATTTTCAAATACAAACAGCCAACGCTATCTCTCACGGAAATTATTATACTTTTGCAGAATTATTTAATATAAAATTAAAATGTCACATTTATGAATTTCACAAAGACTTTAATATTGTAATAGGTAACTCTGGCTTAAAATTATTACGAGCAATCATAGACTACCCTAATGAAACGATTAGATTATTAAATAAACATAAATTAAAATTTAGTTACTTCCACCAAAATAATTTGGAATTAAATTTTCACGAAACTTGCGAAAAACTAAATCTCAGAACAGAACATCTCAACGATATAGAAAAGAACCACTTAAATAAATTAATAAAAGAATTTCAAGATTTAACTATTTCTGAAAAGCAAAATCTCACCTTCACTAATAAAATCAAACATAAAATTAATACGTTAGACGAAACACCCGTATATCAAAGATCTTATAAATACCCTATAATTTATAAAGATGAAGTAAATTCTCAAATTAACAAATTACTAGATGACAAAATAATTAGACATTCATATTCACCTTGGAGCAGTCCAATTTGGATTGTGCCAAAAAAACAAGACGCCTCAGGCAAAGAAAAATTTAGAATGGTGATAGACTATAGGAAATTAAATTCCAAAACAATAGACGACAAATTTCCAATCCCTGATATAACAGAAATTCTCGACAAACTAGGAAAAGCGAACTATTTTACGACTATTGACCTAATCAGTGGTTTTCATCAGATAGAAATGGATCACGGTTCTATAGAGAAAACAGCTTTCTCCACAGACCAGGGTCATTTTGAATTCCTCAGAATGCCTTTTGGGTTAAAAAATGCCCCAAGTACATTTCAAAGGTTAATGAACTTCGTACTCAAAGATCTAATAAATAAAATATGTTTTGTCTACCTAGATGACATTATTATATTAGGAACCTCCTTACAGGAACACATTCAAAACATTAAAACTGTTTTTCAAAGATTAAGGGAAGCTAATCTAAAAATCCAACTAGATAAAAGCGAATTCTTACGAAAAGAAGTCGCTTACCTTGGCCATTTAATCACCACCGAAGGCATAAAACCGAACCCTAGTAAAATCGAAATTATAAAAAAATTCTCAATTCCAAAAACACCTAAAGAAATTAAATCACTTCTTGGTTTACTTGGTTATTATCGAAGATTCATCAAAGACTTCGCTAAATTAATAAAACCACTCACTAAATGTCTTAAGAAAAACGTCAAAATTAACATTGAGGACAAAGAATATATTTCATGCTTCGAAAAATGTAAATTATTACTTTCAAATTCACCAATTTTACAATACCCGAATTTTTCGAAACAATTCAGATTAACCACCGACGCTTCGAACTTTGCATTAGGTGCAGTGCTTTCACAAAATATTGAAGGAAAAGATCTACCCCTAGCATACGCAAGTAGAACGTTGAACGAACACGAAATTAACTACTCTACCACTGAAAAAGAACTACTGGCGATAATCTGGTCTATTAAACATTTTCACCCCTACCTTTACGGAAACAAATTCAAATTAATAATAAATTAATTAACTGCCAATCGCAACTAGAAGATATCGAATTATCTGATGAGCAGATAGAATTAATTCAAAATTATCACCTTGGTAAAACAAACCATCGAGGCATAGTAGAAACTTACAATAAATTAAAACAGAAATACTATTGGCCTAATATGCAAGTATCTATATCAAAATTCATAAACAACTGTGAAACATGCCAGGAAAACAAATACGAAAGAAATCCAATCAAAATTCCCATATTGAAAACACCCACAGCATCAAAACCATTACAAGTGATTCATATAGATATATTATCCTTAAGGAAACAAAAATTCTTAACGATAATCGACAGTTTTTCTAAGCATGCCCAAATTTATCATTTACCCGAAATTAATACTTTAACTATAGTACAAAAATTAATTAAATACTTTGCAACTTTCGGACACCCTAGTTTAATTATTTCAGATAACGGTTTACAATTCAACAACCAACTTATTTATAATTTTCTATCAACAAAGAAAATTCGCATACACCTTATCAGCGTAAACAACCCAAAAAGTAATGGTAACATTGAAAGATTTCATTCTACAATCATAGAACACATGAGAATTTTAGAACAAAATAAAGATTTTAACGATTTAGGTACCAGTAATAAAGTTCGATACGCTCTTCAAGCATATAACCAAAGTATTCACTCCGTAACTAAACGTTCTCCGAACGATATTCTTTTCGGTCATTTTAACGAATCAAATGAAGAAATTTCACCAGAAATAATAACAGATAACTATATTCAAACTCACAAAGATATCATGGATAAAGTCTACGAAGAAACCAAAGCTTTGTTAGAAGGAAATAAAATGAAATAGGGTAAAACGACCAGTTTTGGCACAGTTAAGAAAATTCTCTACTCTTTTGAGGATTAAAAAAAATCTGGATAATATGTTTATATAATAATTGAAAATTTTTAAAGTTTAAGTGTTTTATAAAGTAAAAAAAAAAAATTAAATTGTTTATTGATGTTTTAGGTAATTTTGTTCACAATTTATAATTCGATGTTAAAATGCCAGTTTTTAGACGGTGGTTGCCTTTTAGCGCACAGTCCTTTCTAGTAATAGCACGGCAAATATAGTTATAAATTTATATATTTTAGCTTGGATTTCCTAAAATTTAGGTATATATTTATAAAAAAACACTTGCAGTAGCTTTATTTTATAAATTTTTAAATTATAGAGGTAGGTACTATACCTATCTAAAGCTAAATTTCATATTTATAAAGTTCTAAATTATAAATGTAGACAACAATATTATTCTTTATCTATAATGCAAATGATATTTTAATTAAATAATAATTTTTAATCGAAATATTAAAATTACTTATAAATAGGTATATTACATCAAAATTTTTAATACTTTTCTTGCATTCAAATTTTGTGAACAATGAAAAATTGAAATCTTTTCTAGTTAGTTATTTTTTTAGATAAGAATACTTTTCATCTTGTAATTTCAGATAAAAGTATTTTTTCAAGTGTACCGGGTGGTGCAAAACAACCTCCCTAGTTTTGCAAGTGAATTAAAGAAAAAGGAGTCGAGATACAAAAAATTTATTTCAATAAAATAAAGTAGTTACATGGCCAGTTTTATCTTATGTAGTTTTAAAAATCATATCGGCCAAGTGTTGTCCTTCATTGTCTACACACTGCTGCAAGCGACTTTTGAAGTTTTGCATAACCCTTTCAAGCATTTCTTCAGGTATACGGCGAATTTCCGTGCGGATTGTCTCCTCTCAGGGAGGGACAAAGCACGCGGGGAACATTTCCTTCAAAACCAGCATTGATGCCCGCGCTGTGTGGGCTGTGGCTTCCCCCACGTCCTGCTGAAACCAGACATTCTCGAGACCAAGTTCTTTAAGAGCAGGGGCAAAAAAATTCTGGAGCATGTTCATATAGCGCCCAGAATTGACGGTAACTGCCCAATTTCTTTCCTGTAGTAAAAGTAAGGCCCGATAATCCCTATTCGGGAAACTGCGCACCAAACTGTGACACGATCACTATGCAGAGGCTTCTCGTGGATCACCCTCAGATTGTTTTCGCACCAATATCGAACATTTTGTTTATTTACACCGCCAGAAAGATGGAAATGTGCTGGGCGGCGATTACAGACTCCTTTTCGCGTATGTATGCTTCCACGGCAAAAGCGCGCTGCTCGTTCGTCCACATTGTGTTTACGACTGAATACTTTTGTAACACATACACACGGCATATCTTTCTGCCGCCATTCACGCCATTCCTACCCTGTTACGACCTCTGCTAGCTTCACAATTCTCTGTTGAAACTAGAGAGGTTGTTTTGCCCCACCTGTATAAGAGGTTTTGGTTCTAATTCTTGATTTTTCACACTTCTTTTTACCTTTTTTATTAACGGTGTCATTGTTTTTACCAGTTTTCACTAAAATAAAAATAATTTATTCAAACGAATACAAAAATAAATTAAATAGGTCATGTTTTAGATTTTTATTTTTTATGAGATAAACAATAAAATTTCAGTGTACGTATAATGTAAATAATAACTGATACATACCTTTTAAAGAATTATTTATCTGTAGTTAAAATTTGTTCTTGTTATAAGAAATATGTAAAAACATTAATATTCTAACCTCACTTGATTACTGTCAGAGAGTCTCTGTTTACCGTTCCACAAATAGCAGCAGCGGCGCCAATATTAAAGCGCTGTAAGCATAAAGTGCTTTTATAATTGGCGCGCTCTTCAAATTTCATACTAATTAAAGAACACGTGTTTTTAATATTAAAAAATAAAAAAAAGTCAATATTCAACATTTGAAATGTTTCGATGAACTATTCATTTAGTTTATTTAACCAGGTACATATTAAAAAAATACGTTTTTTCTAGTAAATATGATTGTAATTGCTTAAGCTATGGTAACCGTAAACTAACTAGAAATGGCTGTGAAAAGTATAATTTTGATATCGCTAAACAATATTCGTTTTTTTTTTAATTAATAATTTTTAAATGGACGTTCTAAAGGTTTTTTCTTGTTTAAAACTATATATAAATATTTAAATCGTTGTTATACCTACGCATTTGCACAGTTTTAAACGTATAAAACCAAGTTTTTGATACCTGTGCCATTACTAGCGATGTGCCGAAACTGGTCGTTTTACCCTACGCTACATCAAAAGTAGGCAGTTATAAACTAGATAAAAAGGTATATGAACAACAAGCCAAAAGAAATACCGGGAAAATAGAAAAACCTGCTTTTAAGCAACAAATAGTAAAAAATTACATAAAAGATAAAGCACAAATACTAACAGATAAAAATAAAAAGATAAAAATTGACAAGTTAAAACCATATCGCAAATTTACAGAATCATGCGTACAACCGCGACCGTCAACGTCAAAGACGAAAGAGACAATCCCGGAATCAACAACTTAAAATTAGGAAAGGCCCTAATTTCCACTAACAATAAGTATATCTACGTTAATCTTAAACTAAATAAAATTAAAGAATCATATAGTAATCTCACGCTACATTATAATAAAGTTAAGTCAGAAATAACTACAAAATATAAAGACAAACAAATTAAATATTTGTATAATAACTTCATAATGCTAGAGAACTTCTTGGACATAATTAATAATAAAATACAAATTCTTTTGAATGACAATAGTAAAGAAAAACGTGGACTAATAAACGGACTAGGTTCTATTGTTAAAAGCATTACCGGAAATTTAGACTATACAGACGAACAAAAATACGACAATGCACTAAAATCAATACACGAAAATCAAAATATACTCCAAGATAATCTTAACCAGGTTATTGTATTCAATAATAATATTTCAAATTACTTCAATAAGCAAATAGATAAAATAAACAATAATAATGAGATGATCCAAACCAAAATTAACGAACTGGAAAGCATTGTTGGCAAAATCATAGATAATACCGATATGCTATATTTAGAAAATATTATTACACAATTAGTATTCACCGCAACAAATATAATAAGTGTCCTTAACGAAATCGAAACAACTTTTGCCTTTTGCGAAACAAACACGCTCTATTTTGGTATATTACCTAGAGAGGAAATAAAAGTAGAAATCAATAAACTACTACCGGATAATCTTAAAAACCTAATAATAAAAAACTGGCAAAATCAACAATTAGTTAAAACCTATTGTAAATATGAAAAACTCGTTCTCAACATATTGATCGACATTCCTATCCCTCTTTTGGAAACCGAACTCTTACAATTTACACCAATTCCTACTACACACGAAAATAATTATGTAACTTTAAACATACTAAAAGGATATTATTCAAAAACAAATGTACAAATCAACTATTTAAATAAATGTACACTAGTAGAAGATAATTTACACATATGTACTCAAGGAAACGCATTACCAGACAAATGTTTAGAAAACATGTATTTTAATAGAAATAATAACAATTGCAAATATATTAAACTCCTTTATCATAACGAAATAATTCCAATTCCCAATTCAAATATTGTATACCTCTATTTACCTGATAAGGAATTAATGAACATTGAATGTGGAAACGAAATACAAGAGAAAGAAATTTCTGGTATTTACTCAATACAAAATTGCTTAATTAACAAACAAAGATTTTACATGAAAATTAACTTTGACAAAGTAATAAATTTAAATATCGATAATAATAAAAACAAATTAGTTATCAATAGAACACTGAACATAAAAAGTTTAGAAACAGTTAAAGTACCTCGGCAAGAAATAATGCATTTAAAAGAAACTTCTTTAACAGAACCACATTCAATATTCTATGATATTTTACTTTATGTAATATTTGTAATACTTGTAATACTATTCATAAAACAAATGTATTCAATAATCATAAGGAAAATATGTAAACCTAAAATAAGAAAAGATAAAGTAATCACCATTGAAACAATACCAATTGAAAATACAACAGGTAGGGTAAAACGACCAGTTGTGGCACAGTTAAGAAAATTCTCTACTCTTTTGAGGATTAAAAAAAATATGGATAATATATTTATATAATAATTGAAAATTTTTAAAGTTTAAGTGTTTTATAAAGTTAAAAAAAAAAATTAAATTGTTTATTGATGTTTTAGGTAATTTTGTTCACAATTTATAATTCGATGTTAAAATGCCAGTTTTTAGACGGTGGTTGCCTTTTAGCGCACAGTCCTTTCTAGTAATAGCACGGCAAATATAGTTATAAATTTATATATTTTAGCTTGGATTTCCTAAAATTTAGGTATATATTTATAAAAAAACACTTGCAGTAGCTTTATTTTATAAATTTTTAAATTATAGAGGTAGGTACTATACCTATCTAAAGCTAAATTTAATATTTATAAAGTTCTAAATT